>BTHU01000004.1:48836268-48878768 GCA_036184795.1 Tokudaia tokunoshimensis | reverse complement strand
TTTCATATATTATGTGGCATTAATTTAACTATAGCTCATTAAGGCAGAATGAAATGGTTAAATTAACTTATCAACCCATAATGATGATGAATGAGGTATTAATTCAGATACAAGCTGGGCAATTTGCAAGTTTACGCATTCTGATGGTTCTCAAATAACATTTTGAATAGCGGGTCAGCGCCTCAATCAATTACATAAGCATGTAAAGTCGGTCTCTCGGAAAAAAATCCTTTTTCATGCATATGCATTAAAACATGTTCGCAATTATCCTCGGAAATTGCCTTCATTGGATTAAGCAGCAGCCTTGGACGCGGGTTCTGATCTTCCCTGGGCTTTTATTAAAGCTCTGAGCAGCTTTGGCAATAACCGAGTGGATGGGCTGTTTGTTTAAGGAGTGTTTACCAAAGAGAGAGACCGGCGGGGCGCGGGGGTGGATAAGCACAGACCCACCTCCAAGCTGAGGTAGTTATTTGTCGCAAGCCCGGCGGGCGGCTTGGGAGGGAGCCTTGTCGACTCACTCACCAAGCTCCCGGGTTTGGCTTTCCATTGGCCGCCACAAAACCAACCGTGGGTGCAGGCTGTGTTCGTCAGGGAAACAACACATATGAAGCCGACCCAACTCGCAGACTCGGGTGAGGGTCGCCTGGGAACTGCAGGCAATCTCTTGCGATCTGTGGTTCCAACAAGCTAGACCTGGAGACGGATTAATCTAGGACAGGACTCGACAAGGAGTTTTAATTAGCCCGTTGTAGAAGTTGAGCTAGTGCAATGGGGACTCGCTTTTTCCACCCCCACACTAAGACTGATGGAGAATCTATGAAAGTCTCTTGTAGGATGAAGTAGATTTTTTTTTCCACTCCCGCGGAAAGGGGCGGAGCCTAAAGTCCACTTGGGAGTAGAGAGTGGATGAGTACAGAATTTGGCACCGAATACCTCAGCTTTCTCCTTCCAAGCAGACCCGGTTTATCCAGCCTCAACGTGAGGCCTGATACAGGTTTTCTCAGACAATCATGTCGAGGCCTAAAGGTTTTTGTTGTTTTTATTTTTTGTTTGTTTATTCTGGGAGGAGTGTGGAATTAAAAGAGTTCCGCTTGGACTTTCATATAATTCTACAGAAATTTTGATCAGATACACTCAGTTAGTAGTTCAGCAAGTTCAATATTCCAGGAACTGTCAAAGCAGATATTAACTCATTTAATTCAAACCACAAGCTTCTGTCACGACTCCGTATCACTGAGGTGTAAATTTTTCTAAGTGCAAGACCAGAGGTCAGCGATGTGCTATCCAGATCTGCAGCGATGCTCTCAGCACTGGACCTAAGCCGTCACAAGATCCCCCAATCAAAGAGGGATGTGGACAGTGACACAGAAGACCAGGCTGAAGGAAAACCCTAGGGTTAGACTTGTATTTGTGTGCACAGAGCTGGAAGGACCCCGGCTTGTTCCCAAGCAGTTATTCCTCTTGGGCTGGCAGCGGTGACAATTTAGAACACTGAGGATACTTCACAACACCTCCGGTTGAGTTATTTTGAAAGCAGGTTTTCCTTTCCTTTCCTTTCCTTTCCTTTCCTTTCCTTTCCTTTCCTTTCCTTTCCTTTCCTTTCCTTCCCTCTTCCCTCTTCCTCCCTCCCTCCATCCCTCCCTACCCCCTCTCTTTTTCTTTCTTTCTTCTCCCTTTGGACCTGTAGTCCTTGGAGGGCTCCCTGGGTGGCCATTCCAGACCTTGCATCCTACTTTCTCTGGTAAGGCTCTGCCCTGGTTTTCCCAGCCCCGGGGCTATGCAGAAGATGCCTGCCCCCTGCATTCCTCACCAGACACTGTCCCTGAACCTCTCCCAGTAAAACAGAAAAGTGTAACTTCCTGGTTCAGGAACACAGACAGTGTGTCCACATTCCACAGGGGCTCAGGTTTCCTGGCCTCTCCGTCTCTCTCCTTTGGGAGGTTCATCCCACCCACGTTCCAAGATGGACTTGCAGGTTGTGGTCCATAAGGGACAGACCAGGAACAAAGCCAAAAGACGCAAAAGAACTTAACTGTGGATCTCTGCAGAGCCTGCTGGGAGCGTTCCCTTGAATGATCTTCTCCTTAGCTCTTGGATGACCAGTGCTTCTCTCTGCCTACCTCGGGTCATCTGAGATGAGGCAGTTAGTACTTGATAGATGCCCCACTCAAGTGCATGGACTCAGTGTTGAAAGGAACAGGCAATGCCTGTCTGGTTCTAGGGTAGCCCACCTCTGAAAGGGTGGTGGTTGTTTGCTTTTGGGTATACGGGGTCTGTAGGAAAAGAGGTCATGCAAGTGGTAGGGACTACTGGGTTCTTTTTTGGATCAGGTTCTGACCACATACATTGCCAGAAATCTCAAATTCTCCACCATTCCAGAGCTACCAAAAAAAAAAATGAAACCCCAAATAACTACAGGGGAAATCCGAGATAGCCCAGGTTCTTCTGCTTATGTGTCTCCAGAAGAGAGAAAGGAAGCGTTTCTAGGAACCCAACCAGATGTTCAAGTACATAGTAGAAAGACCTGCACCCAAAGATACTGAGAAGTTGTCACGGTGAGAGAGCAATAATTGTGGTAGCTCAGAGATGTGTGTGGAGGGACACACCAAAGTAGAGGCGATCTAGGGCCCAAGGGTAAGGCTGGGATGGATGTATAGATGAAGGCTATGTCGAGTGAAAAATGTGGGGTGGGTTAGAAAGCACATATGGACGTATACATATACATCTTTTTTTTTTTTTTTTTTTTTTTTTTTTTTTTTTTTTTGGTTTTTCGAGACAGGGTTTCTCTGTATAGCTTTGGCTGTCCTGGAACTCACTCTGTAGACCAGGCTGGCCTCGAACTTAGAAATCCGCCTGCCTCTGCCTCCCAAGTGCTGGGATTAAAGGCGTGCGCCACCACTGCCCGGCATATACATCTTTTTAAAAGTTAATTTAGCCTGGTCTACAGAGTGAGTTCCAGGACAGCCTGAGCCAAATATTGAGAACCTGTCTTGAGGGGGAAAAACGTTTTTAATTTAGTTCACTGAGACAGACCTACCTGTAACCACAATTTGGCCTTGAACTTGCTACATAGCTGAGGATGGCCTGAGTTTTTGATCTTCCTGCCTCTCCTGTCTGAGTGTTGGAATTATTGGTGTGGATTACCACACTTTATATAGTGCTAGGGACCAAGCCAGGGCTTCATGCATGCTACATGAGCACTCTACCAACTGAGCTACACCTTCAGCCCAAGTACCTAGTTGTTTGAAGGGCTCTCTGAGTTTAGGGAGTGCTGGCCAGATCTTGCAGATTCATATTGTGACAGGCTCCATCCTGCCATTTCCTCCTCCTCCTCTTCCTCCTCTTCCTTCTGTTTTGTCCAGTTTCTCTCTGTAGCCCTGGCTGTCCTGGAACTTGCTTTGTAGACCAGACTGTCCTCAAACTCAGAGATCCACTTGCCTCTGCCTCCAAGTGCTGGGATTAAAGGCGTGCACCACCACCACCTGGCTTTTCCATCATGTTTTCTAAAGGTGCACCGTGTCCTACCATATGGAGTGACTTCCAGATTTCAATCTGCTCATTTGTGGTGTGATTATAATCAAGAATTCTTTCTGTGGTTGCTCCTCAGCTGTAAACCAGGGATGGTGATGGTTTTACCCCAGGGGATTGTGGGGAAGATAGAACCAATGGATGAGAAGTTCACACTAAAGCCTGTCTATGGAATTCTGTGCTTAGTCCTTTCACAATAGCAAAGAGGGGCAAGCTTATCAAGTTGGTCCTGCTTCCCCCATCCCTTATCTTCTGCTCCCAGTGTCTTTGGAGCCTGAGACCAATGTGCTAGAGCATACTTGGTTCAGGCATGAGGTCAAAATGGAAAAACACATTACATGCTCAGATGTTATCCATTCAGAGTTGAGCATTAATAAATGCTCACGGCACTGTACTAGTCAGGGGAAACTGAGAAGGGAAATACCCGAGGAGAAAAGGTGATGCTCTTCAATTAATCCCTACAATGGTCTTGAGAAATATCTACTTGACTTATGCATTATTATCCCAAGGTGGTTTGTTTGTTTGTTTAGCTAAGAGCAAGAACCTAAGAGTTGTTAAGCTAGCTGTCCAAAGTCACACAGCTATAATGTCCAGGACCAAGGTTACAATCCAGATGTGTTGAATCCAGCCCTAGGTTCAGATCTTCAGCCTGGTCCTGGCTTCTCCTGCCCTGCCCAGTTCATTTGGTGAGTAACTTTGCTATAGGAAGGATGGAGGAATCCGGCAGAGCTTGCGTTCTGCCTCCCATAGCAACAGCTCCACTTGCTGACCACCAAAATTAAACCAGTGGGATGCCGAGCTTGTTCTGGGGCTCAGGTATTTGATATTTTCACCTCTTTGCATTTCTGCCTTTTAACCTTCAAAGTGGCTGTAGGAAGAACAACCTGTTCATTATGTTGTTGTCAGGTTTATTGGAGACAATAAAACCCTTAAATATTGATTGAAGTCAGCGGCTCCCAGCCAACCATGGGCAAGAGAAACTCTACTAGGTAGGAGATGGGTCTGAGTAAGAGACAATGTGTGGGCCCCTAAAGTCTGTCTTCTGTCTGAGTCCTCTAAAAGCCAAGGAAGGGCCAAGTTAATATGCTCAGTGATTTCTGACCCTCTGAAGCACCCCATTTAGCAGACCACATACCAAACGTTTAAACCTGTGATCAGAGGTGTAGCAAGTGTCTGAGTCTGGGAGCCCAGTGGGTCACTCCTGCTGGGAAGCATCCTTTAAGAGCAGCAGAACACCTCTAAAGGACTTGACCAAATCGGGCGGGGAGCATGGTACAAGAACAATTGTCAAACCAGTGGGTGTGTGGAGACTTCCAGATGGTGCAGAGTCTCTGACCAGTGGGTTGTGTGGAGACTTCCAGATGGTGCAGAGTCTCTGACCAGTGGGTTGTGTGGAGACTTCCAGATGGTGCAGAGTCTCTGACCAGTGGGTTGTGTGGAGACTTCCAGATGGTGCAGAGTCTCTGACCAGTGGGTTGTGTGGAGACTTCCAGATGGTGCAGAGTCTCTGACCAGTGGGTTGTGTGGAGACTTCCAGATGGTGCAGAGTCTCTGACCAGTGGGTGTGTGGAGACTTCCAGATGGTGCAGAGTCTCTGACCAGTGGGTGTGTGGAGACTTCCAGATGGTGCAGAGTCTCTGACCAGTGGGTTGTGTGGAGACTTCCAGATGGTGCAGAGTCTCTGACCAGTAGGTTGTGTGGAGACTTCCAGATGGTGCAGAGTCTCTGACCAGTGGGTGTGTGGTGACTTCCAGGTGGTGCAGAGTCTCTGACCAGTGGGTGTGTGGAGACTTCCAGATGGTGCAGAGTCTCTGACCAGTGGGTGTGTGGAGACTTCCAGATGGTGCAGAGTCTCTGACCAGTAGGTTGTATGGAGACTTCCAGATGGTGCAGAGTCTCTGACCAGTGGGTTGTGTGGAGACTTCCAGATGATGCAGAGTCTCTGACCAGTGGGTGTGTGGAGACTTCCAGATGGTGCAGAGTCTCTGACCAGTGGGTTGTGTGGAGACTTCCAGATGGTGCAGAGTCTCTGACCAGTGGGTTGTGTGGAGACTTCCAGATGGTGCAGAGTCTCTGACCAGTGGGTGTGTGGAGACTTCCAGATGGTGCAGAGTCTCTGACCTGGAGACTGAAGTGGTGGAGGTGCTGATGAACGCAGGCTTAGACCCTTCTGTTGGGACCTTAGTTTCTAGTAAAGGAATAGACCTGTATTCCCAGTGATTCTCTGTGTGTTCCAGGGCAATCTGCTCTACATACTGAGTTCGATTGAGAGACACTGTCTCCAACAAACAAACAAACAACCTAAACACAAACAAACAAACAAAAAGAAATGTTACTTTCTCCTGTGTTTGAAAAGACACCTTCTAACCTGGTGGTGATGGTGATGTATGCTTTTAATCCCAGCACTTGAGAAGCAAAGGCAGGTGTATCTCTGGGTTCTAGGCCAGCCTGATCTATAGAGTGTGATTCAGGACAACCAGGAGTACACAGAGAAACCTGTCTCAAAAAACAAAACAAACAAACAAATTCCCTAGCTGGCTTTACACAAGTCTTACTTACCTACCTCCTAGTAGGTCTTCAGTGCTCACTGGGGAGATGAAATCCCCATGAATCTTATGTCCTGGGAAGCTGCACACTTTCCAAATAATAATCATTAAGTTGGTTCAGGACCAACAGGCCTCTTTGGTTATAAGAGATCACACTCCAGAGGGGGTCCCCCCCCCCATCAAAGGGTGGGCCCTCAAGGACTGTTGCAAAAAGTGGTTTGATGTTCTTTTGTCATCCTCAGTCGAGCCTCTAATTTGGTATGGAGTGCACATTAACCAGAGGGAGGCTTGCACAGCATCTCAGAATTCGCGCCTGTACCAGACACCTGGCAACCAGAGTGTGCTATCTCTGCTGTTTCCTGGCTGGCTGAGCTGGGCCAGCAGTTACCTCGCAGACCATGAATCGAGGCAAAACCATGGGGTCCAACCATGTCCTGTGCATCTGGGTGCCAGCTCCTGACTCAGTCCGGAAGGATCAGCTGTCCTTCACAGATTTCCCAGAGCTTCTCAAGTGCGCCCCACCTCCGCTCTGCATTCCTTGATCCTGGGTGTTAGTGGCTTTGCAGGACTGGGCTTTGGTTAAGGAAAGGAAACATTGGTTGGGGCCACATCTGTTCTGTGTCCCCTCTTCTGTAAACATAAGCTACAGAAGGTAGCTGCTGAACCAATCAGGGAGTGTCCGGTGGTATCTGGGACCTCATGGTGCTGTGGCTGGTAGGGAGAGGTCCTGGACACTTAAGACTTTGGGTGAGACAGGGACTTTCTACTTTTTGCAACCCCTTTGGCTGGGTCCATTGTGTGGGATGGTAGCAGAACAACTGGGGCACTTAGACTTAGTGTGGTCTTGTGGGGCCTTTTTCTGGCTCTCAGCATGCCGATCTTAGTGACTACTGGCACAGAATTTCCAGGAGCAGAGGCCCAAGGCTAAGAAAGCTTCCCTGGGACCTGGGGGAAACAAGTGACCCGAGTTTCCTGAGAAGTGCCGGTGCCTTTGGAATGTCTCAGGAAGTGGGTGGATCTCACTATCAAGAGTTGAGAGTTGTGAGTATGTCTGCATGCCTAGGTATTTTGTCCATCTGCCTTTTCTTTGAAATTCATCAGTAAACCAGGACTTGGATTACAGAGCTCAAGTTCCTAAGAGCCCTATCCCAGTAAACGCTCTCAAAAAGCCCCCACCTTCCTTCTTCTGATTTGCCTTGCCATGTGTGGCAGCCATGGGGTCCTGGTGCCAAGACCATTCCGAGACTCCGTGGCTCTAGTGAACCAGCACAGTGGTGAAGCCTGCCTGCTGAAGCCTGCCTGGGACCAAGGACTGCCTGTAACCAAGGGTGTAGCCCCTATCTACATCTATCTATTTTCTCTGAGAATTCTTGGACTATATAACTAACCTTTTGGATCTCACTATGCTTCTCTGAATAATGAGGATAAACAATAGTCCTGCCTCAAAGGTGGGCTGTATGGATTTTGTGCGTTTTATCACAGAACAGCACCTTCCTTGTAGAAGGAACTTTCTACATGTGGGAAATTCTTTATGCACACATTGTGCTAAATCCAAACTCCCTTCTCTCTTTCATCCACACACAGCATGAGATACTGTGGATTCAGGGTCTGCCACCATTACCGCTATAGAATAGGTGATCACAGTTAGTGAGGTCAAGGACTTAAAAATGCCAAGAGTGTGGTGGCTATAGTTTACAATGACCATTATATTTTCCAAGTAGCAAGAAGGGAGGAGCTCAAAGGCTTCAAACACAAAGTAATAATAAGGGTATGGGAAAATGAACTGCTCTGGGTTAATAAGTAAATTCCTTGTACACATATGGGAATATCAGACTGTACCTCTTGAATTTTTGTAATTTTATGTGCTAATAAAGACATTTTAAAAAATTGAAAGAAACACCCCAATTTGCAATATCATCCAGTATATACATGTACATTCTACCCTGTAATTTGTAAAATTAAATAAATAATAAATAAAAAAATAATATTAGGAGAGCTGCAATAATAGTAAATAATTTCAGCTTCTATAATTCTGCTCCTTGTTTGGTATGAAAAACTAAAAAATCAAGGGGCTGGAGATAGCTCAGTGGTTAAGAGCACTAACTGCTTTTCCAGAGGACCTAGATTCACTTCTCAGCATGCACATAGAGGCACATTCCAGTTCCAGAGGATCTGACAACCTTACACAGTCATACATGCAGGCAAAACACCAACGCACATTAAAAAAAAAGCACCCAAGGCAGCCTTAGCCACTTTCTCCTTTCAGAAATGTATTTTTTAAAAAAGATTTATTTATTATATTTAATTACACTATAGCTGTCTTCAGACATTCCAGAAGGGGGCGTCAGATCTCGTTACAGATGGTTGTGAGCCACCATGTTGCTAGGATTTGAACTCAGGACCTTAGGAAGAGCAGTCTGTGCTCTTAACCACTGAGCCATCTCTCCAGCTCCAGAAGTGTATTCTAAAGGCAATGAAATGCAGTGAACACATGCCTCTGTGCATGACCCAAGGAAAATAATTCCCACTTCACAGTGGGAGACACCTCATAGGCTCTATGGTCTCTGAAGCGCTGTAAGGTAAGTCTACCAGCTTGTCTGATTCCCGAGTGTGTGTAAAGTAAGGATAACAATGGGCCTTGGAAGGATCTTTGAGAAAGTTAAAGGAAGTAACTAACATAACTTCAGCTGCTGTGCCCCTGTGCTCAGATGTGTTAGCACGCGTCAGTTTCCTTCCTACCATTTTATGTGAGAGGTTTTAAAGTTAACTAAAATCATTTTTTAACTCAGTTTCCATTCAAATCTTTCTAACATTAAAAATAACTCCTCCAGAGAGGATACTGGGAGAGAAAACTAGAATTGGGGACATTTTGTGAGTGAGGTAGAAACCTAGCACAATGGAAACTCCATGTAATCTATGAGGGCAAAGACTGATAGTAATGGGGGAAATGGAGGCTGAATCAGCCATCCTCTGAAACCAGACAAGTCCTCAAGTGGAGGGCTTGGGACATCAACCCAGCCACAGAAAAAGATCTACAGTCTGTCATGACTGCTGAATGTGCTAGGATTGGAGCCTAACAGAATCATCATCAGAGACCAGAGAGACTTCATCCAGCAACTGATGAGAGCACAAGCAGAATCCCATAGACTAATATTAAGGCTGAGCTCAGGGAGTCTTACAGAGGAGAAGGAGGAGGAGGGGGGAAGGAGGGATTGGAGGAACAGAATCAGTTGTTTGGGACTTAATGTAGGCTCACGGAGATCAGGGAGCCTGGATGGGTGTGACCCAGGTCCTCTGCACATATGTTATGGTTGTATAGCTCAGTGTTCCTGTGACACTCCTAACAGTGCGAATAGGGGCTGTCTCTGACAGATTTGCCTGTCTTTGGGACTCTTTCCCTCCTACTGGGTTGCACCATCCAGCCTTGACATGATGGTTTGTGCCTGGTTAGCTTGCTATGCCTTGTTTGGTTGATGTCCCTGGAAGCCCTGCTCTTTTCTGAAGTGAGGTGAAGGAGATGTGGATCTGGGGGAAAGGCAAGGTGTGTGAGGAGAGAGAGACTCAGGGAGAGGGGAGGGAGGGGAAACTGCAGTCGGGATATAATATATGAGAGAATAATAAATAAAAGGGAAAAAATAAACCCTCCAATTGCCCAACAAAATATAACTTATCACCTGTAGTTAATTTTGCAAGAATCTATTCCATTACTCTTTGAATTGTGATTTCCATCTTCTCAAAAGTGTGAAGCAATCAATTATATTAGCCATATGGTTTGATCATAACAGCTAATTTCCATTTCATAACATAATTGTTTAAAAACTGACAGTTTATTAGGTAAGCTATTTAGGAAAGTTCTCTCCAGCTTTGACTCTTTTACAGCATGACTGAAATAACAATAAAAACCCAAAGCCATTAGACTATGGGTTTCCACAGCGATAGGCCCTGAGATCTTCTGCATTGAATTTCTGTAAGGACAAACATCTTGCCTTGCCATCCTGAAACTCACACTGGTGAGTGCTGGACACAGGGCACCTAAACTTTGCTTGCCAGGCACAGGCTTCAGCAATGAGAGTTTGATTTAACAGAGCCGCTCCCTTATGTCGGACAAGAGCACTGGATAGGAAGGCTGTGCAGTCATACATTACTGCAAACAAAACATGTCACCCTTCAGTGAGCTTAATGCTTTGACCATTAAATGTAGTCCCTCATGTAAATGACAGTGTGCTGAACTGGCAAGCAGATGTTTCTGCACTATCATCTCAGAATTAGAAAGCTGTGGTGTACGGTTTGTTTTTAGCTCTAGATGTCTTCTTTCCACAAGTATTTTGCAGAATCATTTCTGGTTTTCTCTCCCACTCACTTGAGCATTGATCCCATTTTGGCCTTGGAACTCTCCTTGGAACCAGGAATAAATGTTCTGGACACTATAATACATACCTTTACGATCTCCGAAAATATCCACATAAAAGAGATGCTGAATTTAACAGTAGGCACAGTGTTTAAGGTAAGCTGGCTTCAATGCACTCTGGCTTTAATGGGCGTGGCTGTAGTGAATCGCTCGCTCTGTAGCTCCTTAGCTTAAAGTACAAGAGACCCACGTGGTCAGTTTGCTTTCTTGCATGCCATAGGTTTAAATGTCAGGTGGAATAGCTAGTCTTTTAAAGGGCACAGCTATTTGACTTTAGATTAGACAGTTGAGAAAGTGTGAAGTTTTTTGGTAAGCCGGCCCACTTCCAATTAAGTAGAAGTGAAAATTCTTGACATTGAGTGCATATATATTTGTTTGTGTTGTATATCCTTTGTTCTTTTTGATTATATTTTCTGATAATGATGTAATTTGCAGGCCTTTGTTGAGAGCTTGAGTAAGTTTGGCACATCATTACAGCACTTAAGAAGAGACGTATCTATTGAGTCTTTTCTATGCTCATTGCTGGGTTAGGTGGATGTGGTGGTACACACCTTTAATCCCAGCACTCAGGAGGCAGACAGATCTCTGAGTCTGAGGCCATCCTGGTTCTACATAGTGAGTTCCAGGACAGCCAGAGCTACATAGTGAGACCCTGCCTCAAAAAACAAAAAACAAAATAAAACAAAACAGAAATAAACAACCAAATTGCTGTTATCTTAGTATTATTATTTTTACTTATTTTTGTTTTTGCACATCATATGATGGCATCCCCTATACCTCAGAATAAAAACTAGTAACTTTACAATTGCTAAAGATTAAGCAATTTGGTCTTGGTGAATGAAGTGTTTCTTGCTGCCTTCCCTGTAAAAATAATTTTTAAGTCTATTTTTACTTCCAGTCCCTTAGTTCCTATCAATAACGACTCTGAGACTAATTAGGTATTATTAAATGCCTACGCCATAAGCTTTGGCTTCTTCCCTGACTAGCCCGTAACTTATTTAACCCATTTAAACTATTCTATGTCTACCATGTGGTTAGTTATCTCGCCTTCAGTCACGGCCTGCTCCTTTCTTAGCGTCTTCTCAGCATCTCCCTGCTGGTTTACACCTGTCTTCTCAGTCTGTCTCTTGTCTTGTCTCCCTTAGCTCTCCCCACCTCTCTTTTATCTCTTACTATTTCCCAGAATCCTCTCTCTTCCTGCCAGCGTCCCACCTTCTATTTCCTGCTTCAGCTCATTGGCTATCAGCTTGTTATTGACAGGTGAGGTTTTTAAGAGATTCTCTCTACATTGGCCTCCGGCAATAAATCCATCTTGCTGTTCCTTGAACACATAAGGACTGCCTCTCCCTGAGACCTTTGTCCTTGGCACCTCTCTTCCTGGATGCTTGCTCCTCAAGAGAATATATGAAGTCCCTCCATACCTTGCCCTATTTTAAATATTTCCTTTACGTATATGAGTGCTCTATCTACTTGTACACCTGCACGCCAGAAGAAGGCATCAGATCCCATTACAGATGGGGTTGTGAACCACCATGCGGTTGCTGGGAATTGAACTCAGGACCTCTGGAAGAGCAGCTAGTGCTCTTAACCACAGAGCCATCTCGTCAGCTTTTCTCTTCTCTTGTTTACTCAACCAAATGTCACTTTCTCAGTAAGTCCTTCACTGACCTGTCAAAAGCCATGGCTCCTTGCTTTTTGCTAACTTATACAACCTATTCCTTCCTTGTTTTTCTTTAGCACTGTTGGGTATATGACACGATATTTTATTTGTTTGGTTCAGCCCTCCTTTCACTAGACTGTAAACCCTGTGAAGCAGAAATTTTTGTCAGTGTCAATTTCTTTGCCTCACTACCGAATACACTGGCATAGCAACACTGTGAATCATAGAACAGGGCTAACAAATGAACAGATGTTAGATAAATAGTTATTGATGAATACATTAATTGGCTAGGAAGGAGAGCACACTATGATAGAAGAAAATTGCCATTGACGTCAGAAGGCCCCATGACCTTGGGCAGGTTGCCACAAACTCCACTGTTTGTCAAGTGTGGATAATAGAATATGCTTCCATCTGGGACCTTGTTGGGGACTGACCAAGTTGATACAGGTAAGATACTCTCCAGAGTTAAAACACCTTTTCCAAGGCACCCAAGAAGCCCTTAGGAAAAAATGAGTTAAGGAGAGTAAAACTAATCAGGTGTAAACTGCAAAAACCAGGACTCTTTTATTCTCCCATGAACTATGAAAGTGAGTGCACGCTGTGCTTCATCTGCTTCTTGATCTGGCACCCAATAGGTGTGTCTTCCTTCCCATGGGACACTAGAGCTCAGGGACTCCTACATACATCTGAGGTCTCTCGCCATCACTCATTGGTGAAGTGGAAATTCTTGGTTTCTTTGGAAACTCAGTTGTGTCACGTGTTGCTTGTCTGGAAGCTGTTTGTGAGAGGGTGTTTTGCTGGAGCTCAATCTTGAGAGGGCATGTGATGTTCGGAAAGCATATAAATGGAATCCCACAAACAGTGAGAGGTCCCTCTTGTATTGCGACGCCCTGTGACACTTTGTTGGTTGGCTGGTTTTCACTGGTCTT
The DNA here is from genome assembly GCA_036184795.1 of Tokudaia tokunoshimensis. Taxonomy (NCBI): domain Eukaryota; kingdom Metazoa; phylum Chordata; class Mammalia; order Rodentia; family Muridae; genus Tokudaia; species Tokudaia tokunoshimensis. The sequence goes on along the minus strand of BTHU01000004.1, from coordinate 48,865,697 downwards.
CATTTGTCTTCCCTTTGTAGAGAGAAATGCAGCAAAGAACTTCTCATGGTGCTCTCCTGGTGCCAACTCTTTGCGTTTCTACTGATTTGTGCCGATTCAGCTGAGCCTTGCAGGTTTCTGCTGGATCGAGTCTCCTCTATTGATTTGTGTTTGGTGCTTGCTATTGAACTGGACTGCTGGTATCCTGACAACAAAGAGTGGAACTGTCCCCAAAGAACTACTGCTGAACAGGCCTATAACCCCTTTCTCCTATTAACCATCTTTCTCTCTTACCTCTGGTTGGTGGCCAAGAAGGGAGGTTGAAGCCTTTAAGAACCCTAAATAAAGTTGGTTTAGAGAAAATTCTAAGCCAACGTTTTACTATTGAGGGCTCACTGTATGCCACACAAATGGTGCCCATGTGGAGTAATTATCATCATGACCCCATAACACCTTTGAGTGATTTTGCTGGAGGTGAAGATGAGGAAGAAAGAGGTAGACCCTTTACTGAGTTTGACTGGCAGGGCCAGGATTTGAATTTAAGCTATTATTTTAAAACTCTGGGGTGGAGAGATGGCTCAGTGGTTAAGAGCACTGACTGCTCTTCTGAAGGTCCTGAGTTCAAATCCCAGCAACCATATGGTGACTCACAACCATCCATAATGAGATCTGATGCCCTCTTCTGGTGTGTCTGAAAACAGTTACAGTGTACTTACACATAATAAATACATCTTAAAAAAAACCCAACTCTGATAAAATAACTACTCTGTTATGCTGCCCAAGGTATAGTAGCTTTCTATGAATTCTTGCTGTAGTACAAAATACCACAAGCCAAATCCACAGCCATGTGGGTCTTTCTGGCAAACATACACAAGAGACTGGGCCAGCATGGATACTCCAATGCTTCTGGGCGTTGTTAAGCACTGTTCTACTCTTGTAAAGATTGTGTCCCTTCCTAGCACTGCCTTATACTGCACAATTATATGAATTACAAAGGCAGTCATATACAATATCGAAAACCTTTTAAATATCAAAGCACATCACTACCTCAAACCTGTTGGTCAATGGGGCCAGGGAGAAGTCACCTGTCATCAAGCCTCATGTTATGAGTTTGAATCCTGGGACCCACATGCTTGAAGGAGAGAACTGACTCCTACAGAATGCCCTCTAACATCCACTGTGTACCCATGCCCTCACACAAAATAAATGTAATAAAAATGTTAATAACTGCACTGAATCACATCAAATGTGTTAAATATATGAGTTTTCCTAACGATACAATTGCCCCACATTCGTTGAAGCATGTTCGCAAACTCTAACTTTAAAAATTGGTAAATAAAAGGAGAAAGTTAAGAATTTAGGGGTGGAGAGATGGCTCAGCAGTGAGGAGCGCCCGCTGCTCTGGCGGAAGACTTAGTTTTGGTTCCCAGTCCCTCTAACATAGCTCACAACCATCTGTAACTAGACCCAGGGGATCCGATGCCTCTTTGACCTCTGTGGGCATACACATATAGTCAGACACACACTCATACAAATGAAATAAATATTAAAAACTTACATTACTTTCTAAAAATTTAAGTTATTTATTTATTTTTAATTTTTTTTTTTTTTTTGGTTTTTCGAGACAGGGTTTCTCTGTGTAAGCCATGGCTGCCCTGGAATTTACTCTGTAGACCAGGCTGGCCTCAAACTCAGAAATCTGCCTGCCTCAGCCTCCCAAGTCCTGGGATTAAAGGCGTGTGCCACCACTGCCCGGCTATTTTTAATTTTTTATTGGTTATTTTGTTTATTTACACTCCAACTGTTATCTCCCTTCCTGATTTCTCCTCTGAAAACCTCCCATCCCACCTTCTTAAGTTGTTATTGTTTCTCTCTCTCTCTCTCTCTCTCTCTCTCTCTCTGTGTGTGTGTGTGTGTGTGTGTGTGTGTGTGAGAAAGAGAGAGAGAGAGAGAGAGAGAGCATGAGAGAATATACAAGTCTCACTGTGCATGTGGGGTCAAAGGACAACTTCTGAGAGATGGTTCTCTTTGTCTACTGTGGGTTCCAGGCAGGCGTGGGTTAAGGATAGAACTTAGTTCCTTAGGCTTGTTTGACTAGTGCTTTTACCAGTGGAGCCAACTTGTCCTACCCTGTATTGCCTTTACAGAACAACCTTATTGTGATAGTGCAGAGAGCAGATGACAAGTGAAGGTGTAACAGGCATGTGTATAGCCATTCCAGGGATGCAATGCCTCAGACCCCTGGAAATGGCGAGGCCTTCCCTGGGTCAGGGTCAGAGGAAAGCCAAAGCCTTCCTTTGGTTCAAGTTTGGATATTTATGAGCGGCCTTTAGCTAAATCTGGTGTCTGCAGAAGCTATCTATTGCGTTTTCTTTCCTCTGAATGAGTGTGACTAAGACTGCTCCCTACAGAGAGCTATGGAGAGTGGCTAATCCTCCTTCTTCCAGTTCATGCAGTATGTAATAAGGCCCTGAGCTACCAGATCAATGTTGGTACTTCCCCATCAGAGTGCGCAGCTCACTCACTCGAGGGTTTTCTGTGTCTGTCATTTGTTCCCTTTGCCATCCCCCAAGGCAGGTCAATCCCAAATCCATGCAGGTCGCAGAAAACATGATAAATATACAAAGCTCTACACATACTTAATGTGTATAAATTTGTGAGTTTTGACACAAGCAAATAGCTGTAATTACAACTGAGCTAAGAACATTGCATAGCACCTAGGGTTTCCTTTTAATCCTTTGTATGCAGTTAAAGAATTTAACAAATTTAGACATTTTTATGGTCCTGGGCTTTCAGCTCAGAGCTTTCACACATGCTCTATAGAAGACAACTGGTCTACCACTGAACTGTGTCCACAGTGCCCCTTCCATCCCAATCTGAGGTGTATATACTGTAACGCAAAGAAACAGTGTGTAAGCAGATGTCTAGAACTTAATCATTTAGCATACCTAATGCTTTAAACCCTGGATCCCATCATTCCCTCCACCCTCTGAGTGTCTGGCCACTATTCCTGTTCAGCAATTCTGTGCATTTGATTATTATAACTATATCATGTAGGTGGACACGTGCAGCAGTTTCCTGGTATGGATGAACCTATTTGCACTACAATTTTTACTTAGTGTCAAGTTCTCCAGGATCTTCCACATTGTTACAAATAGAAGGATTTCAGCCTTCATTTCTGAAGCCTGAAAAGCAGTCCAGAGTATGTATACATCACATTTTATTATGCGTCTGTTCATTTGTCAGTGGTCTGTTTTCTTTTCTTCTGTATGTTGTCTATGGTGAATAATGATACATAACTGCTTAGACATCACTTTGAGGATGTACTGACTTGCATTCTTATGAACAAGTAGTCAACAGCAGGTCTGTTGAGTCATATAGAAACTCTATTTTTAATTTTTAAAATTAACTTGCATACAATTTTCCATAATTGCTAAAAAATTTTATTTTTTCTCTTCTAATTTTTTTGAGACAGGACATCTCTCCTTTTTAAAAATTTATTCCTTTTATGTACATGAATATACTGTAGTTGACTTCAGAAACATCAGAAGAGGGCAGAGGATCCCATTACAGATGGTTGTGAGCCACCATGTGGTTGCTGGGAATTGAACTCAGGACCTCTGGAAGAGCAGCCAGTGCTCTTAACTGCTAAGCCATCTCTCCAGCCCTTCCTTATGCCTTTCTCTGTCTCTCCTTATGAAAGTGGCACCATGCACATCAAGAAACTGATAATATCTCCTTAGCAATGTATCTCAACATAGAAACAAATGAAGAATAATAGTCTTGTTTTGCAGTTCGTATGATTGGGCATCAACAATGCTGACAAAGGAGAGGGAAGCAGCACGTGGAACACTTCCTGGTGGAAGAGCACACACAGTGTCCAGTTGTGCTGTCATGAAAATGGAAGTGAGCATAGCTAAGCTCAAAAATTCAAAGCAGTATAATTTACAGAAAATACAGAGGACTATTTTAAGATATTTATCAGCAAAATCTAGTTAGTGGGAAACTTTAGAGACCATCTAATTAATTTTTCCTTAAATATTACATTTCTTTGTGATTGTTTGTTTGTGTATAATTATATGTGTGGGAGGGCACGTACCTCACCACGTGTGTCAAGGTCAGAGGACATCTTGCAGGAATCTCTTCACTTCTTCTACTCTGTGGATCCTGGGAATTGAACTCCAATGGTCGGGCCTGGCAGGAAGCATCTCTACCAGTTGAGTCACCTCACTTACCAAATCCATTTGCTTTAGCAAAAATATTACAAAGAATAAAAGAAATGGAGGATCTCTAAAAAGATAAAATCCTGGGGCTGGAGAGATGGCTTAGTGGTTAAAAGCACTGGCTGTTCTAGAGGACCTGGGTTATATTCCCAGCACTGTAACTCCATTCCCAGAGATATAACACCTTCTTCTGGTTTCTTCTGGCACTGTGTGTTTGTGGCACACAGACTTACAGACAGGCAAAACATTCACAAATTAAAAAAAGAACTAGATAATTAGTCCACCTAACCTATTACTTAAATTTCTGAAATTCTCTCTAGCAGATACTAAACATGTTTTTGTTTAACTTTTCATTAAGATAAAAGGAAAAAGTCTGACAGCATTTACATTGTTGAGGTTATAAAGCCACTATAAACCTTGTTCGCTGCCAATGGCCATAAAAAGTCATATATCACTTTGGAAACTCTTGCAAAGCTGAACGTATGTCTACGCTACCACCCAGACATTTTTTCTTTGTTTTGCTGGGCAGTGAATTGAGAGAACATGTATCTGACCATGTAGTTACATTGGCAGTCCTGTCCTTAAGCAGATTTCAACAAGAATGTTTGTAACCATGCTGGCCCTGATGTCTTGTTTTCAAGTACAATTTCCCTGATGTACATACTACTCATGATGCTCATATGCCCTTGTCAATGCCAGCGCAGATCCTATTATTTTCATCTTAAAATTTAGCTTGTTATTATTATGAGTATGTATAATGTTTGTATATGTGAGTGCAGATATATATGACAAGGCTCAAAGGGAGGTCAAAGGACAAGTTTTGGAAGTCAATTCTCTACCTCCATTGTGGGTCCTAGGTATTGAACTTGGGTAATGAATTCAGATCTTTAGGCTTGTATGGAGAGCATTTCTACCTTCCAAGTATCTTCCTTGTTATTAGTTTAAGGGCCATCTTAGTAATCATTTCCTCTCGATAGTTTTCAAGTCCTGTATCTTATGCCCACCTCAAATAGGCTGAGTGAAGTGGAAGTTCTGGTTGTGTCATGTGAAATGGACTCATGTGCTGTTTCGCTGAAGAAGACCTGTGAGGGAACATGTGATGTTCGGATAGAGTATAAGTAGGGTTCGACGGACAGTGAGAGCGTGTGTGCATAGCTAGCTGTGCACACTTTATTGTCTTGAGTCTTTGCTGGGAAAAGCATGGCAGAGAACTCCCCGACTTTCTGACGGGCTCTGGTCACTCCTGCTGACTCTGGCTGATTTGGTGGTGGTCTGGCGGTTTCTGCTAGATCGTGCCACTGTTACTGATTTGTGTCTGGTGACACTTTTGATCTGGTCTGTTTGTATCCTGACACTACTGGACTGGATTGCTGATATCCTGACAACAGAGATTAGAATTGCCCCCAAAGAACTACTTCTAAACAGGTCCACATCCCCTTGTTCTATTTGCTATCTTTTCTCCCCTACTTTTGGATGATGGGTGAGAAGGGGAGAATCAAAGCATTTGAGAGTCCTTATTAAAGTAGGTTTTGAAAAACTAAGCCTACGGCTGAGCATCTCTCCTCTGGGCTCGTGGCACTCTGAACATATCTTCCTCTATTGCTTCTTCATAGTGTTATTAAATGCTCTGTAGTGACTCCAGTCCTCTACTAGACAATGGCCTTTCTGAACATGGAATTAAGTCTTACTCATTTTGACATCTTGGCTGCAACCAAATAATCAACAAATTCATTTGTATTTTGATTTTTTTTTCATTTTCTTCCTCATCACTGATCTCAGAGGACCAGGCAGGATGATTTGTAATGTGTGGCTGAAAGACGAATATGGGAAATAGTCCCATTTGAAGGCTGATTTCCATTCAAGTTAATTATCAGAGTCAAAAATTCTCAGGCTTGGGAAAACAATTACAGGTAATCTAATTTAACTACCCACATGACAGTTAGAGACCTTTCAATATTTCCCCAAGTTGAGAAGCTGTGGAGAAGTATGAATTAATGGTGATAGAAAATGAGGACTCTCTAACTGGCTGGAGAGTCTGTCATTTCTACTTTCTTCTAGCTCAGGCTGTGTGAGAATGATGCAGCAGGTCTATTTGAACTAGCACACACGTGCTTACATACAGATGCACATATAGCCCACCACATGCTGTAGGTTTAAATCTGCAAATTGCTTAAGATGATGAACATCAAGCACATGCCAGGCCCAGTCTCTCTCTCTCTCTCTCTCTCTCTCTCTCTCTCTCTCTCTCTCTCTCTCTCTCTCTCTCTCTCTCTCTCTCTCCCTCTGCCAGCTGCCTCTGGGTCAGTATATAAAGCTCTAAGTTTATTGACTCCAGCAACATGCCTGTCTACTTTCTGCCTCGATGATAACAGACTGACCCTCTGAAGCTGTAAGAAAGCCACCAATTGAACATTTTCTTCTATAAGTGGCCTTAGTTATGGTGTCTCTACACGGCAATAGAAGAGGAACTCAGACAGAGGGTATAGAGAAGAGGCCAGAGGTTGACACTGGATATCTTTCTTTGAAAATTTCCGCTTTCTTTTTTCTTTGAGAAAAGTCTCTCACTGAACCCAAAGCATATCAATTTTCCTGATGGCGAGCAGTACCAGGGATCCCCTGATTTCACCCTCATTGCTAGGGTTGCCTATGCATGCCACTGCACTGACTTTTACGGGTGTGGCGATCTGAACACGGGTCCCTACGCTTGCATGGCAAGCGCTTTATCCACTAAACCACCTCCCCCATTCCCAACCTACATACTCTTTAACACATGAATTTTTGTTGTTTATTCTTTTGCAATTTCTCACATGTAAAATGCATTTTGGTTCCTCTCACTCTCCACCGTCTCTTATCTCCTCTGCTCCTATAAGTCCTCCCTCATCCTGACCCATCTCTTTCTCAGATTCATCTCTTGGCTTTGCTGTGTTACCTAATTTGTTTAACCATTCATATGACCACTGATTGAGATTATCCACTGGTGCCTGAAGATCACTTAGTGGACAAAACCGAAGATAATGTCTGTAGAAAATAGTCCAGCAGTGAGGGGCAGGGCCTCCCAACTCCCCCTTCCACCCTCACCTGGCTACCAATGGCTTTGTTCTTGTGCAGATCTAGCATAGCCATGGATAGCTGCTTAGAGTGTGTGACTGCAGTGGCTGTGAATCTCCCAGAGGAAAAGGTTTTTCAATCTTCTCTGTATTCCAGCTCTTACACCACCTGTCTTCTGCAGTGTTCTCTGAGCCTAGGAGGGGTTGATATAAATGTCTTATTTAGTGCTGAGCAACCAACCAACACTTGTTCTCAGCACCTTAAAAAGCCATAAGTTTCTGCCTTCACAGGAAGAAACATCTAGAACTAAGGGTGAGAGTGAAACTTGTATACACACACACACACACACACACACACACATATATACATATATATATATACATACACACACAATTTTCCATCTATATCTATATCTATAGACATATAGACATAGATATAGATATAGATATAGATATAGATATATGGAAGGTAATTTGAGATTATGCCAGTTTAGCTCAACAGCGGAACTGGATTTTCCTTCAGTCCTATGACAATCTCTACAATGGAATTTTAGTGGGTTTATAGTTCCCAATATGGGACAGTCCTTATGCAGTTGGTTGCTCTCATAAGAGCTGTGCCAGTATCGTATATAGGTGCATCTTTCCTGGCACCAGACTACACGTTCTTTGTAAAAGATTTACTGTTTAACTTATTTTTAATTAAGTGTGTCTGCCCGGTGCCTGTGCATATGAACACAGGTTTCTGTGGAGGTCAAAAGTGTCTTATCTTTTTACAACTGAAGTTGTAGGGTTGTGAGTCCCCCAACGTGGGTATTTAGAACTGAACTTGGGTTCTCTGCAAGAACAGCACACCCTCTTAATTCGGATATCTCTTCATCCCTACCTACACATTCCTAATGCTTCTTTCTGTAACAAAAATAAAGGCAATGATAAATATAATTCAACTCATTCAAAATAGTTTAAACCAGTATTTATCTGTGCTGGCTAGTTTTATGTCAATGTGATGCAAACTAGTGTCACTAGAGAGGAGGGAGTCTCAGTTGAGAAAATGCCTCCATAAGACTGGGCTGTAGGCAAGCCTGTGGGGCATATTCTTAATTAGTGATTAATGTGGGAAGGCCCAACCCATTGTGGGTGGGGCTACCCCTGGACAGGAGCCTGGGTTCTATAAGAAAGCAGGCTGAGCAAGCCATGGGGAAGAAGCCAGTAGGCAGTACTCCTCCATAGCCTCTGCATCAGCTCCTGATTCCAGTTTCCTGCCCTGTTTGAGTTCTGGTCCTGGTTCCCTTCAATGATGGGCTGCAATGTAGAAGTGGGAGGTAAATAAACTTTTTCCTCCAAGTTCCTTTGGTTATAGTGCTTCATCACAGCAATAGAAACCCTAACTAAACATTGTCCAACTGAATTCTGTGGAGTTCAGGATGGTAGAAAGCAAGAGTGGCAGGCAGTTCACACATTGAGCCGGGTTCCCCAGTCCTTTTTAGGTTTTAAGCCATTCTTTGACTTAAGCCTCTGATCTCTCTGCATTTACTTCACCATCTCCCATTTCCTTCTTTCTCTTGCTTCCCCACACTCCTGACTCTTTCATTTGGTCGAACTGGGGCTGTTCTTTCTTTTGGTACTGGGGACTAATTCCTAGGCTCCATGCATACTAAGCACATGTTCTACCATGTAAATACACCACACACTGTTGGGGAATTTCTTTTTGAAATCCTAAGGCCTGTGTCCTACACATAGTGATTCTGATGTAACTGGTCTGGGATACAGCCTGGCTGATTGTGTCTGGAAATGCAGAGTCTGCCATGCAACCAGAAAGACTGCTTTATTTCCTTTCTGTGGAGGAGGCAGCTAACTTCCAGAGAGTGCATATGTCTTGCCTATGCATGGTGGGTAGAACCAAATGATGGGTTCAAGTCTCCTGACACCTGTGGAGCTACTATTTGTCATTGTTTCAAGTGGTTACCTTCTCCCCAGGACACAGGCTTCACTGGCCACATACACACACACACACTCACACACACACACACACAAGGCCAATACTATACTTTCTAATTTTAGGATAAAACATTTAAGAAATGTTGTCATGTAGTGTCTAAAATATAACCAAAGAATATTTTTGAGTCTATATGAATATAGAACCATGTTCCTGTTCGCCATTTTGGTAAAGAAAATAATTTTATCCTTTATGAGTGAAAATAAAGTGTCGTTTTTAAACTCTTGATACTTGATTGAATTTGGCCTTCATATGTCGAGAATACTTACCAGCAACTCAGGAACCATGTTTAAAATGGTTTGCTGTTGTGGATGTGTAGGTGAGGGATACCAGTGCTTTACATTTTCCAAATATTTCTCCGAAGCTCTGCTATTGGGGCTGAGCACTCGTAGCCAGTGCCATTATCCAGGCATCCAGGGATTACCAGGCCACCTGACTCATGGAAAGTAGAGGAAACAAGGCTGTCTGTTGCAGTGTGACAGATTGTCTCCAAACCAGAAAGTACTTTGTGACATCTCACAGTGTACCCCAGTGAGCAGTGCACTGGACTTAATTGTTGATTCCACAGTCTAAGTGACATCATGTGATGCTTCTTAGGGTAGTCAGACAGAGAGTGGGCGTTCTCGAGAATCTAATATAGCTCCATCCATGTCTGGCTGTTGGGCGAGAGATGAAAGGCAGGCCCCCGTTAAGACTGTCTGCCAAAGCCAGGCTCCAAGCACTTGGGAAGCAGAGGCCGATGGGTTTCTGAGTTCAAGGCCACCCTGGTCTATAGGATGAATTCTAGGATATCCAGGGCTATACAGAGAAATCTTGTCTCAAAAATCATTAAGATAAATAATAATAAAGACTGTCCATTCGATCAGTATGTGGTCCGGTATGCTGGGCTCAGGGTATTAAGGTTTCTTTTTCTTTTTTGTTTTTTAAACTATGTGGTATGACATCCCAATTTCTTCTTCCATTTCTTTTATTGTGTGACTAAACATTACATATTTACATAAAATTTACCATTTTGGGCCACTTTTGGGTTTCAGTTCAGTGGCATTGATTACATTGATAGTCATTCAAACATCTATTTCAAGACTTGTTCATTATCCATAAATAAATTCTATAAACTATCTTAGTTACTTTTCTATTGCTGTGAAGAGAAACCGTGACCAAAGTAGTTTATAAAGAAATCATTTAATTGGGGACTTGTGGGCAGTTTCAGAAGGCAAGTCCATGAGCCTCTGAGAGTACACCACATGTAATGTGCACCACATGGAAGCAGGAACCCACAGAGGTCAGAAGAGGCATCAGGGCCCAAGGAATTGCAGTTACAGGTGGTTATAAGCTTGCATTCTGGTGCTGGGAATTGAGTCCTCTGTGAAAGCAGCAAATGCTCTTAACTGCTGAGACATCCATCTCTCCAGTGTCCCAGACTAGGTGACAAGTACCCTCTTAAAAAGTGCAGATTGCCTGGGAGAAAGAGAAAAGGGAAGCTATACCAATGAACGAGGGGTAGCTATAAAGTAGACAGCTACAAAGGAAATGGAGGGGGTGATGGTGATGTCTCATGGTTTTCTTACCTAAAATTGTCTATTTAGTATATTTAATGCTTTATAGACTTTCAAAGAACTTATCAAAATACATAAGCCATTAAAAACGCTCTCTCCTCCTGTCTTTCAAAGAAACAAAGCAAAAAAAGCAAAATATATTAAGCCTGTGATACAAGCCAGTAAGCAGCAAAATACTGTGTTAATTTTGGAAGCCTTCCATATGTCATCATAACACAAAAGAATGTGCGTTAATGGCTCTCTTAGCACAGCCTGTGTTGGCTGAGCACCGGATGGCACAGTACCTTGCTGGTTTAATTGTGCATTTCCTTGCTTCCTTTGGTTTCTGTTGGTCAAAACAAAACCATTTTTTTTATGCTGGTGGATACAAATATGAAAATAGTTAATGATGGAACAATTCCATATGCTGGAAATATTTTTGTTTTAATTTATTTTAAGTTTTGCAATGCTAGGAACCAGGGTCTTGCACACAGCTAGGTCTCTTTCCTGCCATTGAGCCACATGCGTAGTGAAATATTTAAAAAACGTTCGAACAGAGCATACATACATGCTTCTAAAATTATCAGTAGGAACACCCAGAGTTCTGGATACTAATTTATCTTCCTAATTAGATGCAGAGAAAAAGGTTTTAATGTGGGCATTCAAACTATGTACAAGTGCCATTTATTGAAATGGAACAAAAAATGGAGGGAACTAGCTTTGAAGAAATTAGTAACGTTGCACTGAGAACAATTAAGTGTATCATCTGCTCATCAAGCAGCAGTGATGGGGTCAGCACAACAGCCTACACTTACTACAGAGCATTTGTCCTTTTTATAAGATAACTAAGTGACTGTATTTTAATCATGTAAAATTATTTAAGGTATTAAATTTATGTAATCAGAATCTTTCGAAAGATGTCTAAGTTTTTGATTACGTGCAAAGCTTTTTATTACGGAAGCCTGAAAACAATATGATTCACTTGCTCATCCTTTAAGCCTGTGATTATTAGATCACTTGAGAATAAGGGCGAAGAAAGCAAACATCTGTTCTGATAAATCCTGATAGACACAGACCAGCTTTCCTCACAGCTACCCTTGTCTTCATGTTCAACACAAGGAAAATATTTAAGAACTTGAGGACAATGACAATATTGTTAACTTGGAGTGGCAAACATTTCTACGTATATGGAACTTTTAGTTTTGGGTCATGTGTGTCAAGAGAGTAGAACATAACAAGATAACTTTATTATTAAAAGTAAATCAAACATAACTGTCCTGCTTTATGATTCAAAAGCTCTCCCTCCCTCCTTCTCTTCCCTCCTTCCTTTTATTCCTCTCTCCCCTTCCCTCCCTCTCCCTCCTTCCCTCCCTCCTTCCCTCCCTCTCTCCCTTTTTCCCTCCTTCCCTCTTTCCTTATTTTGTTTTCTTCTTTATTCCCTCCTTTCTTCTTTCCTTCTTTTTCTTTTTTATGGAGTCAGGGTCTTACTCTGCACCCTGTAATACAAAGCTAACTCTAACTCTCTGCAACCCTCCTCTTGCTTTAGCCTCGCAAGTGTTGGGCTTATAGGCCTGAGCCATCAAAGACTCGTAATCTTGAGGGGACCTCTGTAGAAACATAAATTATCACTGCTTATGATTATAAAGAATTCTGTTTATTGCCAAACTGCATGGGAGTGGTGGCGGGGACACACTGTAGTTGTTTGAATTTGCTTGGCCCATGGGGAGTGGCACTATTAGGAGGTGTGGTATTATTGGAAGAGGTGTGGCCTTGTTGGAGAAAGTATGCCTCTGTGGAGGTAGGCTTTGAGGTCTCTATGTTCAAGCTCTGCCTAGTGTGGAAGTAGTCTCTTCCTGGCTACCTTTGGATCACGATGTAGAACTCTTAGTTCCTCTAGCACCATGTCTGCCTTCACACTGCCATGCTTTCCGCCATGAAGATACTGGACTGAACCTCTGAACCTGTAAGCCAGCCTCAATTAAATGTTGTCCTTTATAAGAGTTGCCTTGGTCACGGTGTCTGTTCACAGCAGTAAAACCCTAGGACACCAATGAAGTCTCAACCCTACACAAAGAAGTGTAGACAGCTAAGGAGAGTTGGTAGCAAGAGAGGTGGGCCATCCTCCAGGAACTAGTTCATACAGTGCCAAATGGTTCACCCTGAAAAGATACATACAAGTTATACGGACTAAGCCAGTTACATTTAGGAATGTATATGTATATACATATATACACGGAATGATAATAAGTCAAAAATTGCAGTGAATTTGGAGGAGAGCAGAGAGGAATAAATGGATGGGCTTAGAGGGAGGAAGGGGAGGGAGCAATGATGTAATTATATTAGGATCTCAAAATAAAAAGAATTTTGATTATTTGGTTCTTGTTAGATAGAAACTAACATTATTTACCCCAATTCTACTTTGGATTTCATATATTTACAGTGACTTCGATGAAATTATTAAGATCCTCTCTTTTTTTAATTAAAAACAAGTGGAAGGCTTCCTGAATTTGTGTGCCATTCTTGTTCATGGTCCATGCTAATCTTCTATGTATCATTTCAATTTTAGTATGTGTGTTGCTGAAGCGAGTCCTGGATCTTGTCTTAGTGGTCTGACTTAGCCATTTTTTTCAACATTAAAAAAATTACAAATTAAAAATTCTGGTATCTGGACATGGTAGAGCACACCATTAATTCCAAGTACTGGGGAGGCAGAGGCGGGCAAACATCTTTGACTTTGAGGCCAACCTAGTCTATATGGTGAGTTCCAGACGAGTCAGCCCTACCTAAAAAAAAGTTGCAGTAAGCATAAGTTATCTTCAGTCCATCCACATAAAATGTTTATAATGTAAGCATTGTTATCTCTATGTTACCAACAAGAAAACATAGACCTGAAACCTTCCCGAAGAGCCACTTGTAAACTCACTAGTGGGATTAGATCAGGTTTGGCTGACTCTAAACCAGAGTTCTTTCTAGTACACCGCTGTCTGGACAGTAAACTCATAATAAATACAATTTCTACAAAGCCAGAGTAAAGGATTTGAGTGTTTTTGCTATAAGAAATGATTGTTTGAGGAGAGAGGTATATTCCCTTAGATTTACAAATTACACAACGGAGACAAGTATTACATCATCATATCATGCTCCACAGAGGTTTATAGTTTATATGATTTTTCTATGTGTCAGTCAAAAAATAAATAAAACTTAAAAATAACAAAGTTGAAGTTCTCAGGCTGTGTGGTAGTTTTTAGAAGTAGACTTTTTAACGGGGATTAGAAAGAACACAGGCATCTTCCTGTCGTGTCTTGTGGCTTGGGGCACTGCTCTGGCTTCCTGGGAAGTTGTTACAGAATGGGTGTGTGGGTGTGTGCACACAGGCTATGAGTCCATCAGCAACTCAGGAACAATGGCTTTGCCGTGTTCTTTGTTTTTATGTGTATATTTATTTGTGACTATTTGAAAATGATTTTAGACGAGTACTACTCGAGTCTAGAAAATCTGTACTAAGCCTTTTTACAGGAGAAAACTGGAAGGAGCAGAAGGAGCAAGCGACTCTCCTGAGCTGTAAAACATGGAGTCGCTACTTCAAATGACACTTATTCTTGGTATTGTTTGCATGTGCGGTGCCTGTAAAGCTGCTAAGTGACGTTCCGGCCCATGGTGTTAGTTAATGGTAATTTAAAACTATCCAAGTAGGAAGGAATTTAGTATTATTTTCACATGAAAGCCATTCGGGATAGAATGCTGTGTAGCAGACAGATAACAAGAGGTAACATGTGGAGGAGTTGTTTGAGGCGATGTGTAATTATTACTCAATACTTCTAAAGGTGTAGAGGTTGTCTACCCCAAGCTTAACAGCGATGCTCACGGGGAAGGGGGAGTGATGATGGGATTCCTTCTTCTCACTGGAGAAAGACATTGAAATGACCTAGTGTCCGGAATTTCATTTGCTCACTGGAAATGTAGGCATTTGCCTTATAGTAAGACACCTCTCTCTCTCTCTCTTTCTCTCTCTCTCTCTCTCTTCCCCAGAAAGAGAAAAAAGATAGTTCCTTCTTATAGTTAACTTCTCTGGGACCTTCAGCTCTTCCCTTTCTCTACTTAAATCTAATTCTTTCCCTTAAGATAATTATGATATACAGCTAATGATAAAAAAGAGAAGATTCATGGGCTCCACAGATGGGTGTGTGAGTTACATGATTGTAACTTCTGACCATGAGCTTCTAGACACTGACTGAAGTCAAGTCTAGAAAGCCCAGGATATCTTTGAATCCTCTAATAGTCCTTTAGTCCACACCTGACCAAAGTACTTGTTCCATTTCCTGAAGCCAGGACAGCAATTAGGTCCATAAAAGTGAAGTTCATTAATGAAAACTAATTGAAAATTAATTCACCATGACTCCTGGGAAGAGCTTGCATTTAAAACGTTGTGTTGTTAGCAAGTGAGTATCTAATCATCAGAGCATGGCAAAATACTTCAGAACGACAGGTAGGTTAATGAGGTGGCTGGGCGTCAGAAAAACAAAGGCTTGTAACATTAAAATAGCCACCACGATAAATGCCACCCTGCCCCTCCCTCCCGCCTCCCCTTCCTGGTCATTTCACCTTTTTACTTTGCTCTTACCTGACAGAGCAGATGCCACGCCATTATCCCTTTGCCCAGGGATCATCCTCACTGAAGATATTCTATGAGAATTCTGTAAATTAAGTATGAATTCTGCAAATGCCAACCTACCCACTTTCCAAACCTGTAGGAATCCGATTTTATGTCTTTTAAGTATGTTCTTATAGAAAATCTAAAGTTACCAAGACAGGATAGTGTGACGAAATCCTCTCCCTTGATTCCAACAGCCATCTACTGGAGACTCATTTTAAGATGTATTTCAGTAAATATTCAAAGAAAAATATTCAGATTTCTGAGATGTTCGGTTTTTTTTGCAAGATAGATCTTGCATCGCAAAGATATTGACACTTCTTTTTGCCTTTATTCACTTGAAAATATTTACTGAGCTTGAGACAAGGCCCAGTTGGTAGGGCATTTGTGTAGTATGCACACGGCCTTGGATTTGAGCCCTCCCACCAGGAAACAAAAAATGTTGAAAGTGTGCAGGTGCGTGATAGGACACATACTACTTCTTCTAAGAGTTTAAAGCACCTTCTGAAGCCGTTTTTATCTGCAAGTTTCTAATTTTTTTGTGTAATGTATTTAATTTTTTTCCTCATTAAAATTTTGTTTTTAGTCACTTTGAGTGTGCTTGTTCTCCATGAAAACCATCTCTCTTGTTTTGCTCTCAATATTGTTCATAGTTAGGTTGGCATAAAAATATTGGCAAACTGGTGTGTGACAGAATCTAAGGAATACTTTCCTCTCTAAATGGGTTTATTTTTATTATTGTTATCATGAGAAAGGGTTGAATAAGATTCATCATACACTAAATTCTGTCATGGATGAAAAAAAGTGTCATGGGTTGACCAGTTGGTAATAGGAAAGAAACTTGTGATGAGCAAATTCTCTTCAGATCAAAAAGGAAGATGCCTTGGTGAGGGTTTCTATTGCTGTAATAAAATAACCATGACCCAAAGCAACTTGGAGAGGGAAGGCTTTATTTAAGTCACATTCTGATCACAGGACTGCAGGAAGAGCATTTCGGGCAGGAGCTAAGCCAGGGACCATGAGGAAGTGCTGCTTACTGGCTTGCTCCTTCTATCTTGCTCAGTCTGCTTTCTTCCCCTTTCCTCCAATCCAGCTATACAGAATGTCTCTGTGTAGCCCTGGCCATCCTGGAATTTGCTCTGTAGACCAGGCTGGCCTTGGACCTACAGAGATCTGTCTGCTTCTGCTTCCTGGTTGCTGGGCTTAAAGATATGCACCACCACTGCGTGGCTTTAATTTTTTTTGTTGTTTTGGAGACAGGTTTCTCTGTGTAGCCTTGACTGTCCTGAAACTTGCTCTTATGTAGACTAGGATGGCCACAGCTCCTGCCTGGGGATGGCGCCACCCACAGTAGGCTGGTTTCTCCCCCATCTATTGTTAATCAAGAAAATACCCTACTAGCTTGCCCACAGTTCAAACTTTTAGAAGATTCTCTCAACTGAGGTTCCCTCTTTCCAAATGACTCTAGCTTGTGTCAAGTTGACATAAAACTAGCCAGCAGAGAGCTGTAGTTTCTTTTTGCAGCATAGGGAGCAGTGGGATGGGCAGTAACTCAGTCCTGCTTGTTTTGTTACTTCTAAAAAATGAGAGTGCAAGGAAAGAATTTTAGCTATGAATTATTTCTTTCTATTTGGTTGTCACCTAAGTCAAGTTGTGTCTCCTCCAGCATCAGATTGCAGCACGTTTAATGTCTCAAGAATTCCAATGTATTCTAGCTTCAGTCTCAATCCGAAGAGAGGGTAATCACATTATCTTTGGCAGATTCTTTAGAAAATATTTTAAAAAGTTGTCCTGGAAAAAAAAATTTTTGTGTGTGAATTCTTTTAAGGTCTTCTGTTAGTTTATTTATTTTGCAGATTTGCAGTGCTGGAGTTGGAACTCTCAATGTAAAGAACTTAGACTAGCCTCGCAGTAGAACAAAAATGCTTTTGTTTTGAAACAGGGTCTCAATGTGTAGCCTTGGCTTGTGTGTAAATCACTATGTATATAGACCAGGCTGACCTCAAACACATAGAGACCCATATGCCTCAGCATCCCTTCAGGTGCTAGAATCAAGGGTATGTGCCACCATACCCTGCAAGCAAGGATGTCTATAAGCCGTATCTTGTTTAGCATACTTACATGTGTGTGATTTTGACTCTTTGCCTCTTGAAAGTTATTTTAGAATAATTTCACATTCAACATTGTCCAGGAGGAAGATACAGACAGACATTGGGCTCAAATTTCTTCTTTTTAAAATTTTTTCATTGTATTTTTTGTGTGCATTTGTGTTTTGTTTTCAAGTATGCCTGTGTGAGGGTATCAGATCATGGAACTGAAATTACAGAGGTACCATTGGGAATTGAACCTGGATCCTTGGAAGAGCAGTCAGTGCTCTCAATCATGAGCCATGTCTTCAGCTCTGATTTTTCTTTTTAGAATTTAATTGCTAAGACAAATTCTATGTACTTCAACTTTTAGAAGACACTACAATTCTAATACTCACAACCTTACCAGACTTAGCTTTGTTGAGAAACTAGGGACTTGAAAAAAGATGTGGATTATTTCGATGGTGAGTCTGTCTGTTAAACTGTAGTACTTGGTCAGATATCTCCCTCCCTTGGCTGTATTTTTTCTACATTTATAGCTTACGGGGATATTATGTTGTCTATTTCACGAGACTTCTTTGCCCTGCTCTTGAATGTACAAGAGTGCCGTTCTTAGTACAAAGCGGAATGTTAGCAAGAGTCTGAGACCTGAAGGGCAGGAAATGGTTGAACCTCAGATCCGTTTCGGGAAGAGTCCAAGGTTGACTGCTAAATGCAGCCCAGAAAGTCTGCTCTGTTTTATAGGAAGGCAAAGATAACAGTGCGCGCCATCTGAGAGCTTTGCTGAATGAAACACGGGCAGATATTTTTTGTGTTTCTTCGTAAATTTTCCTAAACCCGGTACTTATTGTCTATACATTAAAGTCCTTAGCGGTTGCCAATACAGGGAGTTTTAAAACAGGAGTCATGTATTTGAATGGTAGTATCAAAGAAAACACGGCCATATCCCTTTATTACCAACAGCTAGCTGATTAAATGCCTATACTTTTCTTGGATTACTCACACAAAATTTACTGGAGAGACTTGGTCTTGGAAATAGTTACTGGTGAGAAAATGAGAGAGAGAGAGAGAGAGAGAGAGAGAGAGCGAGCCTTTGGTTTGATTTTAGTTTGAGCATTTCAAAGTTAGTATTTGCAAACTCAGAAGAAAGGAGGGTGGGGAGCTTTTCATTAATGCACGATTTTGGGAACAGTCACTCCTAGCTCACAACTGCATACAAATACAAAAATCCTAATGGGACTATTTTCTTACTAAGCCTGTAACAGTTTACATTCACCTAATGGCCTGGGGTTATGAGCAAACTACTCAATTAGAGAATTTAGGCTGCTTGCCCACATATTTTAGAGCAAATTATCCTTTCACAAATGCAGAACCCCCTATATAAAAAGCCTAACCAGTATTTCCTGTAAAAAACATACTATTCCCCAAATTCCCACCTTGAACCTACTAAGAGTTTGTCTTTCTGCTAAGGCAAAGATTTTATGGAAATATTTGTTTTTATATCACATACCACACGGTTGGTCTTCCTGCTAGCTTGTGCTTTGACCTTTAAGTAGCTATGAAATTATAATCAAAACACTTCAAAATGAGGAATTTTCTTCCCAAGTCGTTTTCCGAAGTTGAGGATTTCAGATTAGAAAGTATTGAATTCAGTCAATTCTTTGATAACAGATCTTCTGCTTGGGGGGTTAAATGAGTTTCATGGTTATCCTTAACACTTACTATTTCTTCTTAGGCCTCTTTCATTTAAAAGGGGGTCGGTGCTTCCAATCTATAAACACCCATTAAAAGTTGTCCACTCTTTTATACTTGGCTGCTGGTCTTAATTGTCTACAGATGCGAGGGCCACT
Source organism: Tokudaia tokunoshimensis (assembly GCA_036184795.1). Taxonomy (NCBI): domain Eukaryota; kingdom Metazoa; phylum Chordata; class Mammalia; order Rodentia; family Muridae; genus Tokudaia; species Tokudaia tokunoshimensis. The sequence continues at coordinate 48,846,332 of BTHU01000004.1, read as the reverse complement.
GCATTTTATTTCAAAGGTAGAGATTTGCAAAATGTAAACGGGCCCATTAAACATTCTATGTCAAGACTCTCACCATCCATTAAAAGGATCCATGTGTAAATGGGGATTGGCCTCAATGGGAACGTGTCTTTTGCTATCAAGCATTTGTAGCTGCATGGAGGGAAAAGTATATATCACTACCAATGAGTTGCTCATGCGCTCACCACAGTGCGTGGCTGGAGAGTGATCTTAAAGATTCTGGCAAAAGTTGGAAGTAAGAAATAAGAGCTCTTATGCACCTTATCCATTTACATTGCCTTTAAGAGGAAGGGAGGCATTTGTAAAACTTTACATAAGAAAATAAAAATTCCACATATTCAGTCCTGTGGAGTATTGAATAGAACATCTTAAAACGTGACTGTTTCCAACTCACCCACTGAACTATCATTTTTTATCCTGTTAAAATTCCTTCCAGAAAATGAAGGATTTTCGGTTTTACCCACGACTAGAGCTGAGCTCAGGTTTGCTGCTCCTGCCACCGTGGTGTGTTCCGGCTTCTCTTGCCTAAGGGACTGACAGCTTATCTCTCTTTCCCTAGCTCTCCCCCACAGTCTTGCTCTCATTAGCCCACCCTGATGGCTGACCACGTCTCATCCATAAACCAAGCCCATGTTAAACACAAAAACCGTGTGTCTTTTATCTCTGCAAAATCAAATCCGTTGCAGATGTGTTTTAATTTTATGTTCCTGGATTTAAAATGCAATGTTTTGAGTAGTACAGAACAACACTAGAATCTTTGTCACTAAAAACCAGCCCTATACAATCACCTTATAGAGAAGACTATGTGGGATTGCTGTGGATTCTGTTCACTTTGGCTTTGAGCCCCACAATCTATACTCAGATCTGAGCATCTGATAAGTACATCAGATTTTTTCTCTAAATACAACGAACCATTTAGTTTTAGACAAATCGTATTCCCCCGCAAACTCAGCTTCAACAGAGAGCATACAGTGATGATGTTTAAACGTTGCTCTAGTCTTTGAGATTTCTGTTTATTTGTTACATTTGTCTGTGACAGGAGAATGTGGGTACCTCAATAGAAAAAAAAAACAGTTGAGATTGCTTTCCTCCAGCTGGCAAAAACACACTGCTTTAAACACAAATCTTACTTTCAAAAACAATTTCACTATCGGTTATCTTCTTCAGGGTAAGATCTCTGATACTTTGACATGTGGCTCTCATTATGTGAATGGCTGTCTTAACTTGCTATCGGACATAATTGCATGAATTACGAACTGTGACTTTATTCCTTTTATAATCTTTGTAGTTCTTGCCATTTACTTTTACATGTCTATGTCTGGCATTATGTAGCTTTGAAACCGTGCCAAAAATATTTATTGTCGTATATCTGGCGTTCTCATACTATGTGGTTGGGTATGGTCTCCAAGCTGGGTAAAGCTTATTAGCAGATACAGTTCTTGGCATTTGTGTGAAAATGTCTTAAGTAAATTTAGGACATCCCTGAACTATAGCCCTTTTGCGTTCACTGAGACAAATATAAAGTTGAAATTCAGTGTTGCAATATCTTTTAAAAAAAATTATAAGGTAGGAAAAAAGAAACAAACAAACAACAACAACAACAACAAAAAATCAGACAGACAGACAGATAGACAGACAGACAAACCAACAAGCAAACTCACCCCAGAAAATGAAAGTATAAATTTAACTGAAAACTGGAACATTCTGAAATATTCACATGCTGGACTGGATAAAATTTCCCTGTATGTGAGTTCCAGAGAGCGGAGGCCAGCGCTGCTGCCTGGTGGTGCTGCTATTTTGTGGTTGCCTGATCTAATGACATCCATGACCAATCCTTTTCCTCATCTCCTGCGGCCTGACTGCTGTGTAGAAGTGGTACGAGGACATTCAGCTCCTATGCTTAGGTTTCTATCTTAGCCTCCTCACACGGCTGTCGATTGTATTCAGACATAGCTTCACGTTCTTCTTATGGTTCACTCTCGATATACTTTTGTGTATACTACAGTGACCTATTAGCATTATTAAAGTGTTTTAAAGGTATTCTTGAGCTGATAAAGCTCTTTACAAACTATCTTTAGACTATTTTATGTGCATGAATGTTTTGCCTGCATACATGTATGCACATCATACGTGTGCCTGGTTACTTCTGCTGGTCAGAAGTGGTGACTGGGTCCTTGTTACTGTAATTAAGAATGATTGTTGAACCATATTGCCGCATAGGTACTGGGCACTGAATTTGCCTGGGATTCGAGGATATTTGACAGCCAATTCTGGCCTCTGTGCACTCAAATCCATGTACATGTACACACGGACATACACACATACACACCATTAAAAGTAAAATAAAAATTTCTTAGGAGGGGCTTGATAGATGGCTCAGCAGTTAAGAGCACTTGCTGCTCTTGCAGAGGACCTGAGTTTGGTTCCCAGCACCCACAGGGTGGCTTGCGACAGCCTGTAACTCCAACACTGCCGCATGTAACTCTATTTCTAGAGGATCTGGTACCTACTTCTGCCAATGCAGTCATCAGTTAGCAGGCACACACAGTGCACATACATACACGCAAGCAAAACACTCAGCATAAAAAAAAGTCCTTCTGGGATCATGGGTACCTCAGTGGCAAAGTATTTGCTCTATATATCCAAGGTTCTAGATTCAATTCTCAGCATTGCAAAGAACAAAAACATTCTTCTGGGGGGAAACCAGTCAGAGAATGTGGAAAATAAGACAGGAAGAGGAGAAAAAGTAGGATGAATCCAGGCTGATTCCTCCATAGGTGTCTTCAGCTCCCCCTGTGGGGCCCGAATGTAAGTTAGGCCCAGAATTGTCCTGATGAGAGAAAAGCCTGGTCCGCCATCTGCCTTGAGGCTACGTGAAATGAGAGAAAGTAAATTCCAGTCACCTTCCAGGGTTGACGAAAGGGAATTCAGTGTTCCAAGGATATCTTATAAAAAACCAGTCTGATGTTTGCTGTTGGAAGCAGAAGCAGGCAAGGAGAGAAAAGCCATTGCAAAGGCAAGTTAGTAAGTGACGCTTCGGAGCCTAGGTAGCCCTGTAGGAACCGTGCTTCTCCACTGTGATGGACGGAGCTCAGGTGGAGAGATAATAACAGGGACCTTAGGAACGATGATAAGTGACAGGGACAGTGGGGCTCCTGGATGATGAAGTGGAGCAGTGTCTTGAATGTTCACCTTGGAATAGGAGGCCAGGGAAATAGGCCATTTTCAAGTCACTGCGTTATTTCTGTGTCTTTATCAGAGCAACCCTGCACTTTCCCAGTGAATACAAGGTGTTTTATCTTTACCAAAAAAATTGTACATATTATAGAATCCTTCTTAGAGTCTCTTGTTATTTTCTCCTACTGGAACATGTTATATGAGAACAGGAGATTGCTGTTTTCACTGGTACCAGATAAGTATTTATTTCGTGAATAATTGAAAGTGTAAGGTTCAAGCTGTCACTCAGTGGTGGGGCACATACTCAAAGCCCTGGGTTCAACCCCCAAACACCACAGAAAAACAAAACCATAAAATGTATAGTTCTCTCCTGCTCTGCAATAGCACACATAAATTACATTACAGTGGAAGAACTTACGGCAAATCCACTTACGAGTGATATGGAACAAATGAAAAAGTTCACTAAAAAAATAACCTAGATAATAAGATGAAGTAGTAACATATTTAAAATGGGAAGAAGATAAATTACATACTATAGAAAGAAAAAAAAAAACAAGACAGCAGGGCACCTTGGTAACTGCCTTGCTGGATTGGAAAGGTGATTATAAAGGGGTTGCTGAGCAATTGTTTCCCATGTCTTCAGAGGAAAAATCAGCAGGAAGGAGCTTAAACTGACCCGACAGTAATAGTGATTAAACATTAGAAAAGGCTCCAGGGTAATGTAGTGGAATCTCTGTCTCCGGTGAAGTTTTAAGGACAAACCATCTGTCTTAGACATTTTAGGCAGAACCTTGCAAGAAGAGAGAGGTCTGGATTAAGTGATGCTTTGAGCTAGCTTCTTTTCAATTTTAGATGCCTATGCCATTATGTAGGGCAAAGAGGGGGGCTGGTAAGCACATAGTTCCTTGCATTGACCAGTCTGATTAACTGGTATTTCTTGTCTATAACTGGAGAGAGTTATGTCTTAGGTTTGAGCCGGAGTATAGGGAAATGAAAGATTAGCTGACCAAATAATATTTAAAAATGTGTTTTTCTATCTAGACCCTTCTAAGATACTAAGTGATTTCCATACAATACAAACAAACCACAGAAGTCCTAAATCTTTTGATACATTTCAAGTGCTACACTTTAGTAAGATTAAATTTAGTAACAATGATATAAGTATAATGCTTTACTGCTGGCAGGAAAGTGCCACAGGAGAAAATAAAACTGTTTATATTTATTTATAGATTTATTAACATTGGTGGTGGATCTGTAAAATGAACTAATAATGTTATTTAATAAGTTTATAGTATTTTAATATTATGCTGGGCACGATGGTGTGTACCTTAAATCCCAACACTTGGGGAGGCAGATGCAGGCAGATCTCTGTGAATAGCAACTTCCAGACCAATCACGGGGTACATATCGAGATCCTGTCTCAAAATAATTATAATGTGTTAATGTTTCTAATTAATAATCATTATAGACTTTTCCATCACTGCAACAAACACTTGAGAGAACAACCTGAAGGAGGGAAGATCTGTTTTAGCTCACAGTTTCAAAGCTTTTAGTCCATGACCAGTTTACTCCATTTCTGTGGGGCTGCGGTAAGGTAGAAAACTGTGACAGCAAGTTTGCTGAGACAAAGTGGCTCACCTCATGGAGGCCAGGTAGCAAATAGAGATGGATGGACTGGGACAAGGCATCTCTTTCGAGGGCATGTCCTCTACTGACCTATTTCCTCTAAGTAACTCCTTGTTTTAGGATTTGTATTGCTGGGATCTTCTGCTCCAAAACGGTGGGGTCTTCTGCTGCAGTTGGGTGTACTTATACCAACAGCCTCTCATAGGCTCTCTTCATGGTGCCAAACCTCAGCTTCTCTGCATGACCCATTCAGTCCTGGGTCTTCAACAGCTACTGAGTCTGAACCATCACCAGAAGCCTCCCCTGGCCTCTCACAGTGTCAACCCTCAGCTGCTCTCAATTAAAAATAGCAAATAGCCCCAACGGTATCTTTAAATTTCCCTCTGAAACTTCACAAACCCGGCCTCCATCTTCTGTACTACTCAAGACACTTAACGGCTTGACTAGCCTGAAGGTTCAAACTCCTTCCACAATCCTTCCAAAAAACAACGAAAAAACCCACAGTCAGGTCTGTCACAACAATATCCCACAATCCTGGTATCATCTTGTCTTAGAGTTTTTAACTGCTGCAATGAAACACCGTGACCAAAAAAACAAGTTGGGGAGGAAAGGGTTTATTTGGCTTATACTTCCATATTGCTGTTCATCATCAAAGGAAGTCAGGACAGGAACTCAACTGTGGCAGGACCTGGCGGCAGGAGCTAATGCAGAGGCCTGATGCTGCTTACTGGCCTGCTTCCCACGGCGTTGATCAGCTTGCTTTCTTAAAGCATTCAGGACACTGGCTCTAGGATGGCTCCACCCACAATGGACTGGTCCCTCCCCAATCAGTAACTATTTAGGAAAATGTCCTATATCCTGATCTTGTAGAGACATTTTTTCAATTGAGGTCTCCTTTCAGATAACTTTAGTTTGTGTGTCCAGTTGACATGACTAGTCAGCACCCCCATCCGACTTTTTGACCCCTCCCAATAGAGCCATCCTTTTCTGAGTTCCACAGGATTCAACTGTTGATGAAGTCAGAAACTTCACGATCCAGGTACTTTTCTAAAAGATTTATTTATTTTATATGGGAGTACACTGTAGCTGTCTTCAGATCCACCAGAAGAGGGCATCAGAACCCATTACAGATGGTTGTGAGGCACCATGTGATTGCTGGGAATTGAACTCAGGACCTTTGGAAGAGCAGTCAGTGCTCTTAACCGCTGAGCCCAGGTACTTTTCTAACATGCCAGCTCTGAATATCACTGTTCCGAGAAACAATCCTCCAGTATTTTTGTTCATACCTCATACCCAAACTTTAATTATCACGTCACAAGTTCCCTAAAAACAAACTTTCATTAGAAGAGGGTGTCACCTCTGTGAGAGTTTTGTTTTTTAAAGTTTGATTTCTTATTACTGAATTGTTCCATACCAATTGCTTTGAAAGTTAAACATTTAAATTTCTGTCACTTCAAAATTCTACTTTAAATTTTATTTTGTAGAAGTAATCTTATATTTTTATATAAAAGTATATTTTGTACTTTGGCACAGTGTTGTGGGAAACAAACACTAGAATTTATTTATTTTGACAGATTGCCAACTTTATTATTACACAGTTTTACTTATCTTTTTTAGTTGCAAAGATGGAGTTTTTAATTCATCCAGGAATGGTTGGAAATGTGTCTTTATATTCTAAGTTTGTATAGTATAGTGATTTTTTCTTTACTTAAATAAAAAAATGCTAGAAAGTTACAATTTTGTAGGTCTTTATTTCATTGAGGGTGAAAGGAACCCAGCTAGATGAACTAGGAAGTCATTGACTACTCTTCAAGTAATGAAGTTTAAGAATGAGCAGTGTTCCTTTAAACACACAAAATTGTGTTTAACCTCATCCCTAATTCTAAGAGTACAAATTAAAACTATAATTTTTTACCCTCTCATTTTGTACAAAGTTTAAAAAAAAAAGAATCACAAACTGGTTAGGGCAGAGAAAAGGGAACATTTATGGACGACGTGCTTTAGCACAAATTCCACATGGGTTGCAATTTTCAATATGTGTCAAAATTGTAATTGCATGTATCTTTTAGTTCAGCAATTCTACTTCTGAATTTTTTTTTGTTAATAATGGATGTTGATGAATAAAGAAATGGCACATGTACCAGGTTATGTACCAAAGTGTTCATTGTAATGGTAAAGGCTCAGAGTAAGGTAACTACCTATCAAGAGAAGACCAGCTAAAGAACGAGAGCCAGGGGTGGAGCTCAGTGGCAGAGTGTTTGCCTAGCGAGAGCGAGGTCTCTGAGCATGTAAACCATGACAGAGGGAAGCAGAGAGAGGGAGGAGAACAAAGAGGAGGGGAGGAAAGGTTACATGTAAAAGTCTATCCAAGAACTGAAAATACTCATTGCCTCCCGAGGGGACTGTTACATGTGTGTGGGCAGAAGAGCTAGGAGAAAGACTACACTGCATACACACTCTTTTTACAATTTTTGAATCTTGTATCAAATGCATGTATTATTACCTATACACACAAAAAAAGAATTATACAAAATATGGTGGGTAGTCTAACAACTCATTTGTTCTTTGAGAAGGTATTTACTCAAAATATAAAATCATCTCCAATTTCAAAGCATAGAATTAAGACTTAATTAAAAATAGGCTTAGTTTTTTATGTGCATGCAGGTTTGTGTGTGTGTGTGTACCATCTGCATGCCTGATGTCCACACAACTCCGAAGAGAACACTGGATCACCTGGAATTGAAGTTAGATTGATGGTTGGGAACCAGGAACTGAACTAGATCATCTTCAAGAGCAATAAAGGCTCTTAACCATGGAGCTATGTCTTCAGCCCCTAAACACATATTTTTTTTAAAGTTACTTTATTTTTAATTATGTATACGTGAAGTGGAAATTTCTGATTTCTTTGGAGACTCAGTTGTGTCATGTGATGTTTTTCTGGAAACTGTCTTATGAGAGGATGTTTTACTGAGAACAGACATGTGGTGTATTCCTGGAAGCTGCCTGGAAAAAGGGCATGTGCTGCTTTGCTAGTGTGGACGCTTGAAAGAACACATGGTGTTTGGAAAAGATATAAGTATACCCCAACAGACAGGGAACATGTTGCGGCATTGGTTTGCCTTGCCACTCCTTGTTGGGCTTCACTGATGCTGGTCTTTGCTGACAACATTGTAGCATTGGTTCATCTTGTCATTTTTGCTGACCATTGTTTGTTGTTACTTTATTGAGAGAAACTCACCAAAGAACTTCTGATATTATGGCGGCTTCTTGCTACTTCTGTGGACTCAGGCCCATTGGCAGAGCCTCAGGGTTTCTTCTGGATCGAACTGCCACAGTTGTTGACTCACGAATGATACGTGCAAGTGAATTGAGCTACTGCTGTTGATTTGTGTGAACCGTAACTGCTGATATCCTGACAGCAAAGATTGGATCACCCCAAAGAACTATTTCTAAACAAGTTCACACCCCCACATACCCTATTAATCTTTCCTTTACACTTCCTCTGGTGAGTGGTGGGCTAGAAGAGAGGTTAAAGTGTTTAAGAACGCTTATTAAAGTAGTTTTTGAAAAATCTAAGCCTACATCAGGTGTGTGTGTGTGTGTGTGTGTGTGTTGGCATGTGCACATGAGTGTAGTGTCTCAGAGGCCAGAAGATGGCATAGGATCCTCTGGAAGTGAAGTTAAAGGCAGTTGCGGAAATGTGTGCTGGGAACTGTGGCCCTCCTCAGGAGCGGCAGGTGCTCTTAACTGCTGAGTCATCTCTACAGCCCAAGAGTATTTTTTAAAATTATTAATTATTTATTTTACAGCCCGATTGCAGCTTTACCTCTCTCCTCTCCTCCCAGTCTTCTCTCTCACTTTCACCTCATCCACCCCTCTTCTCTCTCTTTTCAGAAAAGGGAAGGCCTCCCATGGATATTAACTGACCTTAGCATATTAAGTTGCAATAAGACTAGGCACGTCTTCTATTATTGAGGCTAGACAAGGCAGCTCAGTTAGGCTAGAGGGATCCAAAGGCAGGTGTGTAATCAGAGACAACCCCTGCTCCTGCTTTAGGAGTCCCACATGAAGATATAGCTGCACAATTATTACACATGTGCAGAAGGCCTAGGTCCATCCCATGATGCTCTCTGGGTGACAGTTCAGTTCTGTGAACCTCTATGGGCCCAGGTTAGTTGATTTTTATAAGTTTTCTTGCGGTGTTCTTGGCGCCTCTGACTTCTTCAATCCTTTGTACCCCTTTTCTGAAGGATTCTCCACTAAATGTCTAACTGTGGGTTTCTGTATCTGTTTCCACCAGTTGCTGAATGAAGACTCTCTAATGACATGGTATGTTCCTATCTGCAAGCATAGTAGAATATCCTTAATAGTGTCATGGGCAGGCTCCCTCTCATGGCATGAATCTCAGCTGGGTCAGTCATTGGTTCACCCTTCCTTCAAGTTATGCTCCATCTTTTACCCCTGCATATCTTGTAGGCAGGACAAATTGTGGGCCTTAGAGCAAAATTAAAGTTATGTTACATGTTTTATCTTATCTCAGAAAGTCATTGCTGTGAAGAGACACTGTGACCAAGGCAACTCTTACAAAAGAAAACATTTTATTGAGGGCCAGCTTACAGTTACAGGAAGTTACTTCATTGTCACCAAGGTGGGAAGCATTGTGGTAATCAGGCAGATAAGGTGCTGGAGAAGTAGCTTAGAGTTACATCCTAATCTGCTGGCTGAGAAAAAGGGAGGAAGGGAGGAAGAAAAGAGAAGGGGGAGGCAGAGACAGAGGGAGTCAGAGGGAGGTGGAGAGGGAGAGGGAGAGGGAGAGGGAGATGGAGAATATGTGTGTGAGAGTGGGTCTAGCATGAGCTTTTGAAACCTCAAAGGCGGCCACCCCTGGTGACCTCCACCCCCAATAAGGTCACACCTTGGAATGTTTTCCAATAGTGCCACTTTCTAGTGACTAGGCACCAAATATATGAGTCTAAGGGGACCATTCTTATTCAAACCACCACATTCATAAAAATTGGCTAAACAACTTGCATAGAAAGCAAATATGACTTGTTGGAATGCAGTGGAATGCTTAAAGTAATACAAAGTCTCTCACTACTGATATCAGTGAGCCATACTGTATGCAAAGGTTGAGAGTGACATTTAAATTACTTCAGTATAAGGGCACATTTGTCTAGAATGAAATTATCCCTAATAAAATGTTAAAATGTTATTTTTATTTTGGTAAAGCCATCCTTGGTTTT
>BTHU01000004.1:48828768-48831268 GCA_036184795.1 Tokudaia tokunoshimensis | reverse complement strand
GTTTAATGTAAGGAACTACCCATAAATATAAAGCCATTCAAGTCTTGCAGCACAAAGGTCAAGTCCATTTGTACATTTTAAGATTCAAAATTTTGTTTTTCAAAGGTTTGGAGTAAAAACCCCAAGACAAAACCAAACCAAAACAGCAACAATAAAAACTGATTCTGAAAGTTGATAGAGACCTGAAATGCATTTGGACTGCAACGGAGAAAGATACTTTGGAACACTGCAGCGAGTCACTTAGGAAACTGGAATTGCTATTTGCACTATTACGTGAAGCGAACCTTCTTTTATGTCTTTAAAAATATTTATAAAGAGCTAAGAAAAACTTAAAGAAAGCGTAACATAGAACAAAAAACAAGCAAACAAACAAACAAAAAAAACCCCCAAACATTGACATTGGCAGAAATCACTCCAACATCGAGAGTAAATTGGAAAAACCAAAGATTTCAAATCAGAATGAGAGCAGGGCTGGATTAGAGGAAGGTTTTTCACAGAGACCCGAGGTCTCTGGTTGTGTGATAATCCAGGTAATGAGAGCAGGGGTCATACATGCATTGAAAAAGGATTGAACATTCTATGCCATTTGATAGAATCCAGCAGAGCAAAATGAATAGAAACTCGTGTTACTGCAACAAGAACATTAAAGATGGACAGTAACTGTCACAGATTTAAATATAGTTTCTGGTGAATCATTGTACAAAACGCTGAAGCCTGAATAAAAAAAACAAAACAAAAAACTCTAGTGTGTGTGTAAATGCGTGTACGTGTGTGCGTATTTAAGCATACATGTAAGTACGTGTGTGTTTAAGTATGTGTGTGTGTGTGTGTGTGTGTATGTGTGTGTGTGAGAGAGAGAGAGACAGAGAGAGAGAGTCAGAGACAGAGACAGAGAGAGACAGAGAGAGAGAGAGAGGGAGAGAGAGAGAGAGAGAGAGAGAGAGCAGGTTTGGAGATCAGAAGACAAGTCTGTGAAGATAGTTTTCTCCTGGACATGTGGTTCAGGAATTGAACTTAGGCCTTTAGCCTTGCACCAAAAGAACCTTTGCATACTAATCCATCTTGCCAGCCCAAGACCAGAAACTTTGTAGTACAGATATAAGACCTCAAAAGTACTCTTCCCACATTTGACACCTATCCTAAACATTTATTCAATAATACAAAGAAACATGAAACATGAAAGAAAAGAACGCTTCTTTTCTTTATTGGATATATTAGAAGTCATTGTCATAGGTTATCAAAAGGTGTCCATGCTGAGGGATGGGGAACTAATGAAAACAAATTTTGTTTGAAAATGCCACAATGAAACCTGATACTGTGTGTGTATTAAGTTTTAAAACGACAACAGAGAATTCAAGCTTGGAGCTGCAGCAGAGCTCAGTCACGGAACACATGAGGCCTTTAGTCTAATCTTCACCATTCCCCAGTCCCTACCACAGAAAAAGAGGCAAGTGGAACTCCTGGTGCCTGATATTTGCTATCTGTTTGATAATTAGCAACTAAAAACTCTAAACAAAGTCCATAAAACAGCTATCTGGAGACTTTATAAAGAGTAAAGCAGGTAGGTGGGAAACACTGGAGAGGTGAGCTATTCAGGGGTGAGTTTCTCATTTCCTCCCTTTTTCACTCAGGGTCTTAAGCTAAAGGCTCCTGATAGCACCACACATCGGTACTGCAGACAGTTACAATTCTGAGATTCTAATTTCTGTCCAGAAGGCTGGGGAAAGGAATGCTTGTAGGCCAGACAGCGTGGGGTAATTATTTTTTTTTCTTGGCTAATCAAAGGCAGAGAGCAGAGGTGTGTCTGTGTTTTCCCTTGTTCTCTGTTCAGAGGAGTTGAGAAACGGGTGTATTAGCTCTTAGAGAGTTCACAGTTCTGAAAGCCATTCTTTTATCTCTTGCTGTTCCTTTGTGGGTGGCCCCAACTGTGGGAACCAGTGGCAGCTAGCAGTGGAAGAGGGATCCTACCTTTCTAGCCAGAAGATTAAGCAAAGGACCCCTGTAGACTGCAAGGTGTTCGGGGAAAATCTTGGAAGATAAAGGCTTGAAGATGATCCTCCCGTTCTGTATTAAACCAGTATAATACTTGCTCTCACTTTTAAGCTGCACACGTGCGGAGCAGACCTAAAGCTACATAGCAACGACTTTGACGACTGACCATAAATCTCTAAAGTCAGACTAAACTTTAGGTGGCAACCCAGACAAACACAACAGCTCAGCCAGACAAAACAGACCAGAGCATACCCCCACCCCCAACACTGAACGACTACCTACAGGAGAGATGAGATCTGTGTTTTGACACATGCTAATGGACCAAACTATGAGGAATTCGCCAATCCATGAGCTTTGAGGCCATAATGCTCTAGGCTGCCAACCCCATCCAAACTTTTGAATCTAAATTAAAGTTAGGGTTTGCCCCCAAACCATGCTTTGCTTTATATTTCACTGGAAGGATTAACAAAAATCATGCTGAAAGAAGTGGTCATGGTTGATTATGGGG
>BTHU01000004.1:48666268-48821268 GCA_036184795.1 Tokudaia tokunoshimensis | reverse complement strand
GCCAAGCAGCCCATTTCCTTTCTCCTTGACCAATGTCAGACAAAAGCTCTCCACAGTCTTTAGCCACTGTGTTGGGATGAATGCATCCTCCCAGTTTCCCTTTCCCTTCTGCTCACTTTCCATTGGTTTTGTATTTGATTCTTCCTGGTGAGTTGTCAACTGAATTTATAACCCTTGCTGTTTTAGGAAGGAAGCTTAGCACAATAACACATACAATGATTTGGTAGTAGTACTGATGCTGACCTGCAAAAGTAGGCATTTACTTCACTTGGATTCTAGAGAAGCAGTCCCAGGGAACAGATTGAGTGAAATGTAGTTCAGTGTTTTGGAAACCACAAGACTTGATAGTTAAGAAGTAAAAAGAGGGAGTAGGAGGATGGGAAATGAGGAAACAAGGAATGAATGACACAGAAACTGGATGGTTAGAGGCAAGAGAACTACGCACGAAATAGTTAGGGAATAGGGAAATAGTTAGCATAGGGAAAGGGCCATAAAACGGTACAGAGAGTGGGTGGTTGGAAGCAAGAGAGCTACAAAGGGAAAGTGTATAAACAGGGAAAGGGGGCATGAAAACCTTTTCGGATGAGTTACAAGCTGAAAAAAAAGTCAAAATATGTTAGTACGTATATTTAGGTATGGGATCAGTGGGGGTAGTGGGCAGGAAACTAGAAGGTGGGTTGGGGAAAGAGGCTTTAAGGCAGTAGGTGTGGGATAACAGAAATGTGATATTAAAGTGGAAAAGGTTACAGCGGAGATGGTGGTGGAATGGGTAGGAAGGTGTGCATGATATGTATGCGGGGAGGAGAATCAAATAAAAACATGTAAGGAAATGCCATGTTGTAAAGAAGCCTGTTACTAGAATAAAGGTGAATTTAGAAAATGAAATTGAGAGTTTAGTATCAATGTTTGTTGTAGCTGGGGCGAATGTGGTTTCTCCCATCTTGTTTGTAGAAGGTTTGCTGGAAGGAAGAGGGCTGTTACCCTCAGTTGTTCAAGTCAGAATGCATTTCCCGCTTATGCCCAGGAGTTCCACTTTTTGCAGGGATTCCCCAGACTCTTTTCTGCCATTTACAACGTTGTCTCTGGTAGGATGGTGTGCTGGGAATCATACGCTCAACCCCGGGCTTCCCATGGCTGAGACCATGAGGGTGTGGCAGGCTTGTCCATACTTGTTTATTTTGGTTACTGGGTGTTCACTACTTGCTGGACTTTGGCTTCCCCATCCACAAGTCCAGCATACTTATGTTCCTGTCTTTTGAATGACAGGTAGGGATACTCACCACTATTCCAATGAGGACATGTTCCTGTCTTGTTGCTTCCCCTGGCAGCAGTGGGACGGTGGCTTCTCTGGGCTGCTCTTGGAGAACCTCAGCTTCAGCTTCCTGACACACTTCTGCCAATCTCTTTCTCTTTGCCTGTAGTGCATCCTTCCCCGATCACATCTCTACTCACTTAGACATTTATAGGTTACACTCAGCGTTAGTGTACAGGCATTCTTTCCAAAGGTGCATGGAACACTCATCTAGACTCATAGAACCACTTGTATTTACCTCAGTTGAGTGTGATGAATGCATCCAAATTGGCAATGACCAACAATGTGTACACAGATATCATTCTATGTAAAAGTCTATCTGATAAACTACCGAAGATGTTTTTGCTTTAGGAAGGATTTTTATTTTTTCTGCAATTAACATATTACCATGTTTTAAAGTTATGAAAATACTGTGTGTGTGTGTGTGTGTGCATATGTGTATCTGCACTTTCATGTCATGTCACATGTGTGGTTGGTTCTCTCCCTCGACCATGTTGGTTACTAGATACCCAGGCTTGGTATCAGGTGACTTTACCCACTGAGCCATCTAGCTCGCCCCAACCATAAGTTTATTACCTTGAAGTAACATCTATTATTACATTGTTGTGTAGGTCAGAAATCCAGACAGAATGTGGCTTAGCTGGTTCTCTGTTTTAGGTGACTGATATTTAAGTATCAGTAAGGTATGCTCCTTTCTGTTGACTGAGGAGGTTTACTCAGGGAGTTTGTTGAGTTTAATTCCACACATTGGCAGGGCTGTGTCCTCATTTGCCAGCTGTTAGCCCGGTGAGCTTCTAAAGGCTAACTGCACTCCTTGCTTCATGCCTTTTCCCTCTGGTTCCAAAGTCATTGATGATTCACCAAATCCTCCTTAGGGTGTGACTATCTCTGACACTCCATATCTCATCTCTTGCTCCTTTTCCCCCCGACTTCTGCCATCTTTTTCTGACTCCAGATAAACTCCTCTTATTTCCAGGGAAGTAGTTCGATTGGCTCCACTTAAATTGTCTCGAAGAATCTTCCCCTTAAAAAGGTCTTTAGCTTCAATTTCTTTTGCAGATTTCCTTGATAGTAGTGCTTGATTATTAAGCAACCAGAGGTGAGAATATGGTTAGAATCCTATTATAAGGTTTTGGAATATACTAAAAATGAGAACAAGTTTGGAAAACAAGAGGTTTGTATGGGAACAATGTGGACACATACAACATTCCAGAAAGAAATGTTTACCTGAAAGGAAATGCATATACACAGAAAAAGTTGAATGAAGCCCAATTGGATTATTTAATTTAATTTAATTTAATTTATTTTTTGCTGGTAGGGTTCTTGAAAACCTGATTCCAAAGATAAGACGAAAGGCAAAAATAATGGCAATTGACCTTGGAAAGCAAGTGTATCCTGCAACTTATTATATGAGTCTAGCTCAGCTACCCTTTTTTTTTTTTTAATGAAAAAGGAAGTAAAACATTTTATGATAAAATTAAAGATTTACATGGAAAATGTTTCTGACAAAATTGAAGAAGCATATAGAAAAACACATTAAGATTGACAATTTTCATGGAAAATTAATGAGTAAAATGGTAGACACAAAAAACATTACTAAATTAATTGAAAAAGGAAGTAGATTTTATGATAGAACTGAAGATTTACATGGGAAATATTTCTAATAAAATTGTAGAAAAATATAAAATAACATTAAAATTGAAGATTAGCATGGAAAATTATAGATAAAATGGTAGGCATAAAAATATTTCTAAGATGATTGAAAATGGAATTATAAACATTTTCTGACAAAACTGAAGATTTACATGGAAAATATTTCTGATAAAATTTATCAGAAAATATTTACATGAAAATATTTCTGAAGAAATATATAGAAAAAATGTTAAAATTAAAGATTATCATGGAAAATAAAGTTAAAATGGTAGACATAAAAACATAACAAAATTGAAAGAGGAATCACAAACATTTTCTGATAAAATTGAAGATTTACATGAACAATATTTTTGTTAGACTATGTTTTTTGTTGGGGAATTGAGTCCATTGATGTTATATTAAGGAATAGTGATTGTTGCTTCCTGTTATTTTTGATGTTCTTTTTATGTTTGTGTGGTTACTTTCTTTTGGGTTTGTTGGAAAAAGATTACTTTCTTGCCTCGAGTTGGTGTTTTTCATCTATTATCCTTTGCAGGACTGGATTTGTGGAAAGATATTGTGTAAATTTGGTTTTATCATGGAATATCTTGTTTTCTCCATCTACGGTAATTGAGAGTTTTGCGGGGTATAGTAGTTTGGGCTGGCATTTGTGTTCTCTTAGGGTCTGTATGAGATCTGCCTAGGATCTTCTAGCTTTCATCGTCTCAGGTGTGAAGTCTGGTGTAATTCTGATAGGCCTGCCTTTATAGGTTACTTGACCTTTTCCCCTTACTGCTTTTATTATTCTTTGTTTAGTGCATTTGGTGTTTTGATTATTATGTGCCGGGAGGACTTTCTGGTCTGGTCCAGTCTATTTGGAGTTCTGTAAGCTTCTTGTATGTTCATGGACATCTCTTTCTTTAGGTTAGGGAAGTTTTCTTCTATAATTTTGTTGAAGTTATTTACTGGCCCTTTAAGTTGGAAATCTTCACTTTCTTCTCTACCTATAATCCTTAGGTTTGGTCTTCTCATTGTGTCCTGGATTTCCTGGATGTTTTGGCTCAGGAGCTTTTTGCATTTTGCATTTTCTTTGACTGTTGAGTCAATGTTTTCTATGGTATCTTCAGCCCCTGAGATTCTTTCTTCTATCTCTTGTATTCTGTTGTTGATGCTTGCATCTATGACTCCTGAATTCTTTCCAAGATTTTCTATCTCCAGAGATGTCTCACTTTGTGATTTCTTTGTTTCTACTTCCATTTTTAGATCCTGGATGGTTTTGTTCAGTTCCTTCACTTGTGTTCTCCTGTAATTCTTTCAGGGATTTTTGTGTTTCCTCTTTAAGGACCTCTACCTGTTCACCCATGCTCTCCTGCATTTCTTTCAGGGATTTTTGTGTTTCCTCTTTAAGGGCTTTTAGCATTTGACCTATGTTCTTCTGTATTTCTTTAAGGGAGTTATGTCCTTCTTGATGTCCTCTAACAACTTCGTGAGAAGAGACTTTAAATCCAACTCTTGCTTTTCTGATGTGTTGGGGTATCCGGGACTTGCTGTGGTGGGAGAACTGGGCTCTGATGTTGCCAAGTAGCCTTGGTTTCTGTTGGTAGGGTTCTTGCGCTTGCCTTTTGCCATCTGGTTATCTCTGGTGTTAGTTAGTCTTGTTGTCTCTGGCTGGAGTTTGCCCCTCCTATGGGCCTGTAAGCCTGTGTCTGTACTCCTGGGAGAGCAAATCTCTTCTGGCAGGGTCTGTGCACAGAAGGCTGTGGAGCTGTCTTGTTCCCTGCTGCAAATGGTGGCCAGAAGGGAAGACTCCTGTCTCAGCAGCTCCACTGATCATATGCCCTGTGGGCTCCCAGCTGTACCCCTCCAGAGAGATGGTGGAGATCTTACCTCCACACTCAGAAGTGAAATCGCTGCTGGGAGATCACTCTCTCCTGGTGGGCTAAGCACAGAAGGCTATGGAGCTGTCCCGTTCCCTGCTGCAGATGGCGGCTGGAAGGGCTAGGCTACCCTTGATGCTAAAACCCAGAGAGAAACCTTAACAGAAGAATAATTACAAGTCCATACCATTGTGAGAGTTCTTTACATTTGAAGCCAAATAGCATACCAGATTATGCAATATATAAAAAGGGTAATAGACCAACAGAAAACCAAAGTCAGAAGTATTTCACACATGACTTTTTTGATTTATAAACAAATGTTATCTGTTCATTAGCATTCCCGAAAGGCTTGCTTGCCAGACTGAGTTGCATTAGGAGGGAGTGGAGCCTTTCTGGAGTGCTAGTGGAAGGAAGTCGGGTCTGCTGGACTGTGCACATGAAGATGCTGGGAACTGTGATGTAAGGTATGCAGATTCTTCTACCAAACACTATTACTATGATGTACCTTCTTGTCATAGGCTCAAAATTATACACCAAGATAGTACTGCAGAGTGGAGCACATCACCTCTTTCAAGTGTTCACTCCCCCAGGGAGAGGAGTGTAGAACTACAGTTGTTACCTTTTCTCTAATCTTAAAAAGATTCCAGGACAAAATACAACAACAACAACAACAACTCTTAACGTAGAAGAGCAAGAAGAGATTTCTGAAATAGGAAACAGGTATTACAAAATCATAAAGGGAAAGACTGATACATTGACTTCATTAAGAACTTTTTCCTAGTTGGGCAATAGTGGCACACACCTTTAATCCCAGCACTCAGGAGGCAGAGGCAAGCAGATTGAGACCAGTCTGGTCTACAGAGCAAGTTCCAGGACAGCCAGGGTTACACAGTGAAACCCTGTCTCAAACAACAGTACACACACACACACACACACACACACACACACACACAAATATACACACACACACACACACGCACACACACACACACTTTTTTTCCCCATCTAGGTGTTATTAGGAGAGTGAAGAGATGAGCCAGTAAGTGGAAAAACAACTCATAACATATAAGCAACACAGGATTTATTTCCTCATAAATAAATCAAGGAAATAGTGTGTAATGCACTAACACAAATCATTAAGAAATATATCAGCCGGGCAGTGGTGGTGCACGCCTTTAATCCCAGCACTTGGGAGGCAGAGCAGGCAGATTTCTGAGTTCGAGGCCAGCCTGGTCTACAGAGTGAGTTCCAGGACAGCCAGGGCTACATAGAGAAACCCTGTCTCGAAAAACCAAAAAGAAAAAAGAAAAAAGAAATATATCAACACACTATACAAATGAGAAAATACTGAATAGTGAGGAAACCTTTGTATACAATTGATTAGCTTTTCATTACAAAGAAATGCAAGACAGAACATTTCTTTGGTTGGTGTAATATACCCATTGGATGGGTGAAGATTGAAATATCTGAAACCGTCAGGTGTTGCTGAGGGCAGGCCACTGTGTTGTGAGTTGTACTTTTACCCTACACATGACATTTTCTGGTCTTTTGGAAACAAACTTATTTTGATTCCATTTACACAAAACCAAAAACCAGAGAGTAAGCTATATTTTAAATACACAAAGCAATGGCTTTTATAATATTTACATACCATCATTGCTCAGCCTGTATCAAATTAATGTTGCTTTTAGATTGCATTATGTTATAATGCTTGATTTTCAAAATTATTGCTTGAACTGCTGGCTTAAGTCTCATAAGAACTATTGAATAAATTTTGTCTTGGAATTAGGACAAAATTTCAAACAATATTGGCAAATGCCTAAACATACTTTTGCCACTTTGTAATAAGTATTTGTCATAGTGCTGATTGTAATTATAAAAATTCTAATCAACTCTGAAAAATGCTGAGGATATCCCACATCCCATAGTATAAAATGCTTAGCCAAGATTTAAAAATAAACACGACATATTTATCTTATTTAGTCTGTAAATTTTGTCTCTTAATAATTGCTTAGCATATATTTTAAGATGAAATTTCTTTATGGTTTACTATCAGTAAGTTATTTGCATACCTATTCTACATACCTATATACTCAAAGTTGCATTAAAGTACAGAGAGATTACAAGTAGAAAAAGTTTAAAAAGTCCCATTCTAGGGCATGCTTAAGTGTCTGAGCACAAATAATCCTTTACAACAGAATTGTTGATAACAGTCCAAATCAAGAAGTAGGTTATATGTTCACTAACAGTATAAGATGTTATGGTGCATTCATGAACTATGGTAATCAACAGTGGAAGTCAATAAACTAGAGCTGTCAGTACAGGTTCAGCAAGACTTCCAAGACTTGCTAAAAAAACTTACATTTACATAAAACTAAAAACCAGAGATTAATCATCATATATCATTTAAGGTTGAGTTATTTTTTTATTATTATTTTCTAAGTTTTTTTATTTACATTCCAAATCATTTCCCCTTTCCCATTTCCTCCCTCCCTGAAAGTCCCATAAGCCCCCTTCCCTCCCTCTTTTCCCCATTCAACCCCCTCTCGCTTCTCTATCCTGGCATTCCCCTACATCCTGTCTTTCCAGGACCAGGGGTCTCTCCTTCCATCTTCTTGGAAATCTATGGATATGTGAATTGTGTCTAGGGTATTCCGAGATTCTGGGTTAATATCCCCTTATCAGTGACTGCATACCATGTGTGTTCTTTTGTGATTGGCTTACCTCACAAAGGATGATATTTCCCAGTTCTGACCATTTTAAGGCTGAGTTATTAGGCAGTGAAACTACAAAGAAAATATGTTTAGGTGGGCTGGAGAGATGGCCCAATGGTTTAGAACACTGGCTGCTCTTCCAGAGGACTCTGGTTCAATTCCAAGCACCACACAATGTGGCTCACAAGTGAAGAGGAAATTTCTGGTTTCTTTAACAGCTTGAGAAGCTGCCTTGTGAGAGGACCTGTTATGTTTTTCTGAAAACAGACACTTGAGAGGGCTTCACTGGTCTTTGCTGATCTTCCTTGGTATTCACTTCTAGAATTTCGCCTAAGAACTTGTGATATTCAGCTGATTCTGGCTGCTGTGCTGACTTGTGCTGATTTAGCAAAGCCTTGCTGTTTCTGCTGAATCCTGCCTCCCACTACTGATTCATGTTTGATGTTTGCTGTTGAATTGGACTGCTGGTATCCAGACAACAAAGAGTGGAATTGTCCCAAGAAACTACTTTTCCTATTAACCTTCTTTTCTCCCTACCTCTAGACAGTGGGTTAGAAGGGAGGTTGAAGCATTTAAGAACCCTAAAGTAGGTTTTGAAGAAAATCTAAACCTACACACAACAGTGGGTAATTCCAGTTCTAGGGGATCTGACTCCTTCACACAGACGTGCATGTAGACAAAATATCTTCCTGTCTCATTTTTTCCCCTTGCTTTTCTAATTCCTAGAGGTTCTTTTCTGTAGGGTCCAAGAATCTGTATTTTTTAATAAGGTCAGGAATATTTAGCAGTCTAGTGCTCAGGCCAGAGGAAGGCATCATTATTACAAAGGAAAGGATAAAGATCAACAATTTTTTTGAAAGATTTATTTATTATATGTAAGTACACTGTAGCTGTCTTCAGACAACCCAGAAGAGGGCATCAGATCTCATTACGGCTGGTTGTGAGCCACCATATGGTTGCTGGGATTTGAACTCAGGATCTTCAGAAGAGCATCAGTGCTCTTAATCACTGAGCCATCTCTCCAGCCCAAAGATCAACATTCTTTATGAATTTAAATTTGTAAATTCCAAATAAATTATTAGCAAATTACATCAACTATGTTCAAAAAAGCACATAGCTAAGCCAATGAGATTTATTCTCAAAGTGCAAGTCTGCTTCATTCCTCAAAAAAAAAAAAATACCCTAAGTAATCCATTACATTAACAGTAATGAGGAAAATCATGCAATCAGGTAAAAAAACACATAGGAAAGTACTAACAAAAACAGAATAGCCATTAAAAAAACACAAAAACAAAAAAGTTTCTTCAATTTTATGGAGAAAATGTATAGAAATTGGTAATATAATTCAGAGATAGATTGCATATTATCATGTTTGAGGCTTAGTATCTTCAATAATGCAAAACAAATCATGAGAAAACACAAAAGCAAAAGAATCCAAAAAAAGGAGAAATAGATGTAACTTCTTTTTTTTTTTTTTTTTTGGTTTTTCGAGGCAGGGTTTCTCTGTGTAGCCCTGGCTGTCCTGGAACTCACTCTGTAGACCAGGCTGGCCTCGAACTCAGAAATCCGCCTGCCTCTGCCTCCCAAGTGCTGGGATTAAAGGCGTGCGCCACCACCGCCCGGCTAGATGTAACTTCTTAATTATATTTTATTTGTCTATATTTTCTTATTTTAACATATAACAAATGCAACCTAGGTTCTGGTACATACTAGGCAAGTCAATGACCAACAAGCTATGTTCCCAGAATCTCAATAACTGTACTTTCTTTTATGGAAACATAGATTTTCTATGCAGTATATATTGATTACAATTTCCCTCCCACCCAGAATCTCCCTACTTCTCATCTCATCTGGAGCCACTCCCTCCTTTTGTCTCTCATTAGAATACAAACTGGTGGGTCTGGAGAGATGGCTCAGTGTTAAAAGCACTGGCTGCTCTTCCAATTCCCAGCACCCTCATGGCAGTTCACAATTATCTATAACTCCAGTTCCAAGGGATTTGACACCCTCACACATATACCTGTAGACAAAACACACATCAAATAAAAACAAATCAATAAAAACAAGCATCTAAGGGGTAATAAATAATATATAAAACAAAGCAAATACATTGGAGGACAAAACCAAAACCAAACCAAACCAAAAACCAGCAGGAAAAGACCCAAGAAAAGGCATAAGAAGATAAGAGACACAGACACCCACTCATTGGCACAATCAGGAATCCCACAAAAAAACACAAACCATGAAGCCAAATAATAGATACAGAAAGGACTTGTAAGGTGAAAGGAGCAAAAGAAAAAAAGGAAAATAGAAAAGAGGAAAAAGAAAGAAAGAAAAGGAAGGAAGAAAGAAAGAAAAGGAAGGAAGAAAGAAAGGAAGGAAGGAAGGAAGGAAGGAAGGAAGGAAGGAAGGAAGGAAGAGCCCTGATAGGATAGTATGAGGCAAGGAATCTGGAATAGGCCCCACAGAGCTTCTTATCTGTTGGCCATCTGCTGGGAACACATCCTGCCCCAGTATTTTGTCTTTTAGAAAAGCACCTTAGTGAAATACCTAACTTGCCATGCAGTTTGTCTCTGGCACCAGAGGACCACTGTGTGAACAAACTTAGTAATAAAAAGAATCAACAGCGCTACTTATTATTAAAAATCCAAGTTTCAGGCTCCATGTCAGAAAAGCATTTCTAAGGGAAGTTTGAGAATTTGGATTTTTAACAAGGGCCCCTGGTGATTCGAGGTGAAACCTGGACACTGCTATGGTGACTTCCACTTTTAATTTTCTGTTCTCAGTGTAAAGACAAAATATCGGACTTAGAATAAGGATGGCTTCATTTGAAAGTGCCTACCCTGCAGAAAAGGGCAGATTATAAAGTAACACATTTTTGTCTAGCTCAGACGTTTTGGTGCTTCAGACCCATAAATCCAAGTGTTTACACTTCCTTTTGAAGTCATAAAAACATCCTAAACTCTTTTTTCAAGTAAAAAATCACCGTTTTCCTCTAGCCCTGGCTCTTTTCCAGTGTTCCTTATATCTCAATGATGGCATTAGCAGTGGGTCCACCAGAAATCTCGTTATTTTTAATTTCTCTTTCCTTAAACCTTGATCTGAGACTGTCACCAAGGCCTCTCACTTTGCTTCCTAACTTGTTCCGTTTGCCCTACTTATTTTCATTTCCTTGCTCTCATTTCAATTAAACTATGGCTAACTTCACCCATCATTTGTGCATTCTAATAGGTCCAATGTTGGCCATGCTTGTGCTCCCACACTGTAGCTGGAATGATTTTGCTCTGATCTTATCAAACTCCTGTTTTCTCAAGAAAAGGATTAAGTTTTGTTTTTTAAAAAACAAGGTCCAAACCGATCTTTTAGCGTGGTGCCCAGTTTCACGTTGTATCGCTGTCTCCATGTCCAGTCACAATGGCCTCCTTTTAGTCTCTTAGGCTTGCAATGCCTGCTTCTAACAAAAGGCCTTTACATAGGATATTCCTTGTGTTTCTCTATGGTTATGTTTCTTATCTTTTGGATCTAATTTGAGTGTGACTTCCTTAAGAAAGCTTACTCTAACACCTCTGGCTAGTTTGATAAATTCCCCTCCTGTAAGTTTTCATAACACCTACGAAAATTGAATTTCCCACCCCTTCCTAAATTACACCACTTAAAATTCTATCAGCTTGAACAGTTTGTTTCCTCTCTCAAAGTATTTTCTGGGGATTTCACTTCTTTAGATGCAGTCCTGTTACAGTTTAGGCTTAGTAGGTGTTAGGATTCTGTCTAAGCTCCACCTCACAGTTACCTGGCAACAGCCAGGTATGCCCCGCCCCACAGTTACTGGGCAACACGTGGTCATGGGCAGCCTCTGTTTTATTTTCTCCTTCTTTCTGCCTTTCTCTGCCTCTACTCCCCCCTTACCCCCCCCCCCCCCCATGTCCTGAATAAACTCTATTCTATACTATACTGTTTTGTGTCTGGTCCCTCAAGGGGAAGGAATGCCTTGGCATGGGCCTGCTGAAGCACTCCCTTCCTCCACACGCCCATACAACATATTATCATGTCGCTTTCTCTTTTTATGATAACTGTAGGGAGCCAGTCTTGAGATCTGGACTTGTTAGGACAGCCACTTCACTGACTTTCCCAGCATCCCTGACTGCTGTGTTGCTTTTTAACACCGTGAACATATAACACTTGTAGTTTTCTTCCCACTCCTTTCGGACACTTTATTATAGCTATTGTATGTTTCCTTAGTATTTAACAAAAGGCCTTGTTCATAAATGCTCAAAATCATCCTGTAGTCTGTAGTTTAGCAGTATATCCCATGTTTAGTTCTGTTTGTCTTTCCTGCATTGTCCCTTGACAAACTTCCTTTTCACTCTTTCATGTCTTTCATGGTACTGAGGACTGACCCCTGGACCTTGTATACACTAGATAAGTGTACTACCACTTAACCATATCCTCGGTGGAGGTCTTACCTCTCCATTTATAAGACAAAATCTTGTATCTTTAATAGTATTCTACTTTACATTTCCTTATTTGAAAAATGATACTTTGAAAGATTTGAGAGGTGATTTAGACTTTATATTTCCCTTTCAAACCTGGCTAGACTATATATATATTTTTTTCTAATGTAATTTCCCAAGAAAATTTTCTCTCAGGTTTAGATTTTTTAGAATCTTTGCCTCCAGCTAACTCTTTTTGGTCTCTCTGTCCTATTTTATTTTTAAACTCCCTTTATGACAGACCTTGATAGCTCAATGAAAAATCCTAGAACAAAGTATTAGCAAAAGGACCCCTCCCGTTCTTTAGGGAAGGTCTGGGACAGGAGGCGGCGGTACAGTAGCACACGTCTTATGTTCCTAGAACCAGCAAGGCTGGGAAATAAAATGGTTAATTTTCCAAATAAACACTGTTGAAATGTCTGTTTATTTTCTTCCACGTTGGTGAGGCGATACCGGCACACTGAAGTTTAGCTCTCTCCTCCTATTGTTTTAAGTTTACAAAGCTGTAACGGAATATTTTAGAATTTAGGGGATTATTTTACAAACTAGATACTATGTCCATGTCTTCTCTGCCGGTGTCGTCAGCGTAAACATAGCAATATTATACCCTATTGTGCTTTGAAAATCAAAAACATTTTCTTCCGTAACTAAAGTAGAAAAACCCATCAAAATGATTGAGCACAGAACATAAAAGCCTTTCTTGAAGTTTTCCTTTTTGTTATGCCTACTACGGAGCTCTCCTTCCCCTCCTCCTCGTCCAAGTGTTATTTGTTATTGATACTTGCAGTCGACTGGAAAACGACATTCTTTAGGTAGTTTTCAAATCTTTGGTGATGGTTCTTGAGGTTAAGAGTGTAAAGAACGGAAAGCTTAGTCTTTGTGGCTACCCGTAGTTTGAAAAGACCATCCTTATCGTTTAAAGTTCTCATGCTGGTGAGGTAAGCGCCTAGTCAAGAAAGGATCCTTTTTGACGTCCAAGAGCAACTGAAGCAAGCCTAAAGTCCTCATAGGGTATGACCAGGCGATGCATGTATGATGTATGAGGTGTGATGTATGTCTGTATGTATATATGTATGTATGTCTCCGCTTGGCTGGTATTGGCCTCTTCTGAGCTATGCAATGTAAAACCTCTTTTGCTGCCTGCAGGATGACAGCTGATCTGGGATCTCAGGTACCTGCTCTTTTCCAGACACACCGGTCTCCACCTTCAACGCCCCTCCCCTTTGTCCTCCCTCACTCTTCTCTGTCCGTCTGTCTGTCTGTCTGTCTGTCTGTCTGTCTGTCTGTCTGTCTGTCTGTCTGTCTCTCTCTCTCTCTCTCTCTCTCTCTCTCTCTCTCTCAAGGTCTGGGACAATCAGGATCAGTTTCTTTTCCTGGCGAGACTGGGGCGTGGGAGTTGTTCACGAGAAAAGGAGGCAGAGGAAGAATAAGAGTCAACTACTAGTAAGAGTCGGTCGGAAGGGCCCTACCCTAGTGCGCCCCGAGGACCGATAGCCTACACTAGGGGCAGAGGATACACAGCCTGAAACCTCCGGCCACACCCGCCGCTCTGAGGCACAAACGGCTGGGCCGGCCGGATCACGTGATGGGGGAGCGGCGCGCGCCGGCTGCGGCGCCCATTGGCTGGCGGCGGGAGCGCGGGGTTTGATGGGAAGGCATTGGCCGGGCCCAGTGCTCTATCAGTGGGTGCTGCTGCCTGCTCCAGAGGCTCTACGCGGTGGCGACCCAGGCTTCCCCGAGTGGACGCCGAGGCCGAGCGGCGCCGGCTTTCCTCAGGTAGGACGGTGAATGGACGGCCGCATAGACGGAGGCGCTCCGGACTGCGGGAACCATTCGCCGGGATCCTCTGTGCGCTGGCTCGGGTGCCTCCGCCCATGCCAAGTGGCCTAGGGCTTGGCGGCGGCCGGGGAATTGCCGCGGGGCTGACCTCGTTACGCTGTTGCCACCTTACTCTCGTGGATCGCTCTGCACAGTGGCCCGGGCGGCTTCGGAGTGCACGAGACCCCGGCTCTGCCTACCCCAAGGCCGGTGTTCTCCCCGGATATGTTCTCAGGGATTCCGCGCAGTGGCTGTTTAGAGCCGGGGTCCTTGGGCCCACCTGTGTTGAAAAGTGTCAGAAGGTCCCAGAAAGCACGTCCCTAGCTGAAATACCCACCCTGAGTGACCCGATCCCCTCCGCGTCCACCTGAGTTGGCACGACCGGAAGGTCTGAAAACTGTCTGTATCATGCTGCTCTGTCCGCGTGTGGGCGTGGATTGTGAGCGACTTAGAGGAGCAGCTCCACAACCATTGTCCTTACTTATTGGAGGGACAGCGGCCAGTCTGAGTGGAGGAGTAGGACGAAGATGCGTGGTGTCAGGAGCCACCCGGGAAAAGCAACTCCAAGGGACTTCAGTAGGCTTAATTCTTTGATGGTGTGTTTGCGGACGGAGAGTTCGGATTGGTGAATTTATTTTTGCATGCAGTTTTAAGCAACACCTGTGACTCTGAGTTTCCCGTGTTCTGTTCTTCCTTTTTGGCTTCTGGTTTATGGTGCCTAGAGCCTATTGTTTTCTGTCTCTGTGGCCTCCGGTCTTAGCGTTGACAACATTGTCTAGAGGTGTGATGGATGTGAGTAAATTTAGTTACAGGCATATGTTCGAGCTGGCAGGCAGGACTAAGTCCCCAAAGGTCTCCATAGTGCCTTCTTAGGGCAACAAAGTTGACTTCGAATACATTTTCTTAAACAAGAGTAGTTCATTTAAAAGTAGAGTTTTAAAAAGTTCCTTGACATCTATTGGGGGGGTCACCATAATAAGGGTGTTAATAAATGTTTATGGTGTTTATATACTGGAAGAATGCATGGACAGGTGACTCTAACAAAGGTATGAGTTCATATAGAAATCTCCCTGTCAGTATCTTTTATTTATTTATTTATTTATTTATTTATTTATTTATTTATTTTGTGGTGGTCATCTCTTATTAAAAGTGCTTTTAGAAGTGTGCTTATCCTTTATTTTCCAGGTAATAAACTTGGTGTAAGATATTTCAGAGTAGCCTATTTGGACATTAGAAAGCGACTTCGAACAAATCACATTTAGACCCAAATTGTGTACTATAATGTGGAGGTGCTGTTAAAGGTGACTAGTTTATATTTAAGTTTGGAATCTAAGGTTAAAAAGCACAAACCTCCATTTCTTTTGTTGTTTTCTCTGAAGGCTTACACGTTTATTATAATGGCAAGTGCCTGAAAAATATTCTGCTTTATTTCCATGCTAGGGTAAACGAGAAAAATATTTTCTGTAAATACACAAACTTATTTTATACTTAAAGATTTTAAATTATGAAATAATTAAAATATGTGCTCATTTAATGAAAAGTTAGGCACATGCTTCATTTAGATATTACACGTGTTTTTTGGTAATAGCAATAGTAATGGCTAAAATTAAATACTATGTGATAAACTGTGCCAAGTGACAAATAATTTCTCTTAATTTATACAATTCCAAGGAATGTAAATATTTTAACTGCTTTATTAGCCAAGGCCCAGAGAGTTTAAGAACTCTCTAAGTTTAAGATCATATAGCTAGTAAACCGCTGAGCCATATTTTGGATCCTTATCCCATTGTTTTAATGTGATTTGAAATGAGTTGAGAATTCAAGAAAAACACTTAAGTGTGAGTGTAACAGTAGACAACATCATATGGTATGGTAGAGGGCTGAAGAGGTTGGGACACTGAGATGACCCATGGTGGGTCACAACCCTCTGTAACTCAGTTCTCTGGTATCTAACACCCACTTGTGACTTCCCAGTGCACAAGGCACACACATGGCGCACATATACATGCAAGCAGAAAACTCATACACATTAAAAAAAATAAATCTAAAAAAAACATTTAGGTGCACTCAGCCCTTAAGGTCATACGTGCTAAGTCCCGTTGTGATATCAGAGTGGGAAAGAGACTGCACACGTTGGGGACAAGCTGCTTGAGGTACACTTAAAGGGAAGTGAGTGATTTACACTTCAGAAAGAAATGCTAAGAGTTACTGGGTTAGTCGTAGAGATGCATTAGAAAAGGGCAGTAACTACAGCAAGAGGGCAGTAACTACAGCAAGAAAAGCAATTTATTATGAGTAATGACTAGGGTCAGTTGTTTAGGACATAGTTAAGCCTTTCAACATCTAAGAGGATTCTAACTATCTGTCTTTTGCAAATGAAGAAATTGAGAAACAGGGATGTTTAATTTTTTTGCTCCTTGTTTTACAGTAAGTGATGGTCAGTCAGAATTGGAGTTAAGAAAATAGCTGTGTTTCACGTCTGTCAAAAATGCTATCATATGTCCATTATCATAATTCAGCTTTAATAATACTAGAATTTGATAGAAAATTTTTCTGGAGCAATAAGAATTGATTGTTGCTATGCTTATGAATATGAAAGCATGGATTTAATGACTATTACTGATATTTCAGAGGGTAAATTTAAAAGCATAACTTCTTGCTTCAGGGAGCCTGGAGGCTAAATTATAATTTGTTTTTGTAACAGCAAAACATTCTCCAAATAAATAACTGACATAAAATAGGTATTTATTATGATTATGAGCATATTTCATATACTCATTTAAAAATAATATGCAGTAAAGACTATTTTAGGCTAGTTGATCTGAACGTACCTACTGGAATCCTAGGAATTTAGCACCATTTAGCTTCTCTCTAATGCAAATTTAAGCCCTCAGATTTAGTCAGATAAAGGGATTGGGCTACCTGATACATTGCCATGAACTCTTGTCTCTTGTTTATAACCCCTTTTCCATTTTAGTAGCTTTGCTTACCAACTTTTTGAGAAAGTTCAAGGTACTTTCATATATTTTATTTAACTTTGTTTTTATTTTTCTATTTTGTGGTGCTGATTGAGCTCAGGGATCCACATGTACTAAGCAAGTGCTCTACTTCTGACCAGTATCCCCAGCTATCTATATCTTTTACATAGACATTCTAGCCTATATAGCTATATTCCAGCCCATGCTATATAAGTATCCTTCATTTCCGACTTCATGCTGTTCAGAATGATTGGTTGCATTAGAAAAATATCAAAACTAAAATAATGTGTTGCTACCTAGTCTAGTATCTTTGGGGCTTAGCATATTGCTTCTTTAGCCTCAAGGTCTTAATTTGTGAAGTGGAGGGCAACAGTATCAAATGATAAAATTCTTGGGAACCTTTTGTTTTAGGGCTTCTTAGAGATCTTCTACCAGGTGTGTAACTGATGTTATTAATTTCAAACAGTAAAAGTCAGTCTAAACCAGATGGGGCATGATGGTACAAGTTTGTAATGCCAGTCAGTGCTCAGAGGCTGAGGCAGAAAGGTAGTTGAGGGTAGGCTAGACTATATAGGAAATCCCTGTCTCAAAAAAATCCAACCAAAATAGAGAATTTGGTCTCAAAGTATGATGTTTATAAGCTTAGAAGGATAACACTTCTTTTAGAAATGAAAATATGTAATCTAGTTGTGCATGAAACACTGTCAGATATCACAAGCCAGTTGCAAAATAGTGAGGTGATGACAGAGAAATACAAATTAAGTGATCATCTAAATTTCTTTACTAATATCTTTCTTGATTATTTTTAGAATCTTAAGATTTTAAGGTTTAACCTTAACTCAGAATTTATACTTTTTTTTAAAGATTTAATTTTTTATTATATGTAAGTACACTGTCACTGTCTTCAGACACCCCAGAAAAGGGCATCAGATCTCATTACAGATGGTTGTGAGCCACCATGTGGGTGCTGGGATTTGAACTCAGGACCTCTGGAAGAGCAGTCAGTGCTCTTAACCGCTGAGCCATCTCTCCAGCCCAGAATTTATACTTTTGTTCATTAGAGTTCCAGAATACCTCATAATCACATTTTAGAGTTTTAAATACTAAGGAGTATATATATATATATATATATATATATAGTATATATATACTATTACTAGATTAATATTTAGTTTGCAACTTAATTATGGCTTATAAAATTAAGTTAGTATGCTTCAGAGTGTTATAGAACAGATAATATTTTTGCCCATAAGAATCACTTTGTAAATGAAAGTACTTTATAATTAGACATTCATTACTTTTCTAAAAAAAGAAACTCTTAAAATAGGTATGCCTTGAGATAAATATGACATATAAATAGTATTGCAGTTCTTACTGGGTGCTGATAATTATTTTGTGATTATAGTTATGGTTAAGACATGGGAGATAGACTTATGAAAATAAGTGTGTGTGCATGTGTGTATAAGTATAGTTTCAACACACTTATAATCATATACTTGTAGCCTGATAACATATCAGTTTGAGGGTATATTACCATTTCAACTTAAAAGAATAAGAAAGTATAAAATGATTATTTGTTAAATTGATTTATGATGTTACTATTTCTGAGTCTTTATATAACATTCGAGAATATTAGATAAACAAAGAGAATACACAGCTAGGTGAGTTTAAACTCACCTAACTTGAGGGTCTTAGAAGTTTAGTAACATATGCTTAATTGGGTGTTGAACAGCAGTATTCAGAAACAGAAGTCTGAAGATAGAGGGACTTTAGAACTTATTTCTTATGTGCTGTGGGGCAAATCACTAGCTTTTTTGTTCTCAATTTTTTTTTCATTTCTCTAAGGTGTTTACACTAAAAGACTGCTTTGTGATAAACTATTGACATTGCTCACTTTAATTTACAAAAAAAATTAAGGTTCAGATTTTTGAATGTTTTTTTTATAACAAGAACAACATAGAGAAACTATTAAAAAGATCAGGAAATTTGAAGGTATGTGTATACTTTCTAAAGTGATTTGTCATTAAAAAAATATTTCCAACTCTAGTTTTACTTTTAAATATGCCCTCACTTTGAATATACCAATGACTATCTGGATTCACGTTTTATGTAAGTGGAGGCCAACAAATAATTTACTGTATTTTAATATAGTATTACAACATAAAAAATCAGAGAGAATGTGCTCAGTATTTAACTTAACAATTTAAAATATTTTACTTTGTTTCTAGCTGTGACTTCTTGGACACCTCATGATATTTATTATTGTGCCAAGTTTCTACAAATAAAAGATGGGTGGATTATTTTCTCGATGGAGGGTAAGAAAAAATTTTCTGAATTGCTAGTTTTTAAAATCTAACAAAAGTATTATAAAGATTTCACAAACTTACCCTTTGGAGTATACTTTTTAATGAGTTTGATGTGATATATTTAATTTCATTTAACTCCATTAGAATTACTTCTTTGGATATTATTTTGGTAGTTTTATTTATTTTATGGCTATCTATTATATCTAGTAATTTATTTTTATTTATATATTTTATACAAATAGTTTTCTTCTTAAACTGTCCAAAAAAGTTTATTTTAAAAGTAGTTGAAATTAAAATTTTCTACCATACTTATGTTTTTTGTGTACTATACCATCTATCTAATCTGTCTGTCTGTCTGTCTGTCTATCTATTTTGGAGACAGGGTTTCACTGTGCAGCCTTGAACTCATAGAAATTTGTTTTGCTTCTGCTGGTATTAAAGGAATTTTTGTTTGTTTTGTTTTGCTTTTTTTTAAGTAGCATGTCATATAAATTTACTGATACCATACTAAATATTGCCATTAGGTTGAACAAAATTAAAAATGCAGATTTTATTAGATAAGCCTTTAGAGAAAGTATCTCAAATTTAGAGATATAAAATATAAATTAATACTCTTCTAATGTAAGAAAAGATAATATAGTCTAAGCCAAACTAATTTCCTTATTCCTTATCATAATAATAGAGTCTAGTAATACTTGGTATATAATTTAGCTTTTGACTTGTTAGATCCATGTTTTAGATTTGTGTTATATTGACTTTCTCTTTAATAAAAAAATCCACAGGTAAAATAACATTTATTGTATGCAGCATGATGTTTTAAAGTTTATACATTACATTGTTTAGCTATAGCTAATTAACATTGGCATTAACTCACATAATTATAGTTTTTGTGATAAGAAACATTCCCTCTGTTAGCATTTTTTTCAAAAATATAGTATATAGGGCTAGAGAGGTGAGGTGGTCACGAGTACTTGTACTGACAGACAGCTCCCGTGGATCCTTTTACTGTGGAGGTCTTAGGCTGGGGCAGGAAAGGAGAGGCCTGCTGCCACTTTGAGGGTTTTTGTGGTGCTCTGCTCAGGGACTGTGGTGAGTTCCATCACGGTCCTAAAATCCAAAAGGTTCTGTCAAGTCAGATCCTCTGAATGTTTAATTTTTCACTTAAAATCTTAGTTTACTTTCAGAATGACTTTATGAGAATTTACAAGTCTGAACCACTTACCAGTTATTATTTTCTGAAAGTGATAAAATTAATTTTGCCACAGATACGAGCAAGGAGCTTCATGTGGGGGAGTCAAGGGGACCACAGGGTGTGCCCCAATCCTTTAAACTCTTCAGATCACTAGATCTCTTCCGAGAACTAGACTCCAAACTAATACTTAATTTCTGTTCCTACAAGTATGAACTCATGCCCAGCCGCTTTTAATTTTCGGACATACCATCCTGTGAGATAGGAGCTTCCAGGAGCTCTGGGCTCTTGACTTAGCCAGTCAAGGTCAGTCAGGCTATTTCTCTTCCACTGACCTGGAACTTCCAGCCTGAACCAAGAGCTTCAGGTTGGAATATTGTCTGACAGGAATCAGCCAAAACCCTCTTTCAAGGCTGATTGCTACTGTCCTGTGCGAAGAAGATGCTCTCCCAGAGGAAGAAACCGGGGAAGTGTGACCTTCAATGTTTCAGACGTTCGGGTTTGTGCCACGATGAGAATAAGAGGAGCATCCTAGTGTTGAGAAAAAAATTAAAAATAAAGCTTATTGGGGTACTAGTTCCAGTACTTGTACCCTTGAGGCCCCCCTCCCCCCCAAAAAAGAAAAAAAAAAAGAGTACTTGTACCATTGTTCTTGCTGAGGACTGGAGTTGAGTTCCCAATGCCCAGATCAGGTTATTCACAACTGCCTGGAACTCCAGTTTCATGGATCTGGTACCTCTAGCTTCCCATGATACCTGAACTCATGTAACTACACACAGAAACACATCTATATGCATACTTTAAAATGAAATAAACTCATGAAAAGAGTATAATTATCATCATAAGCTGTAGTCACAGTTCTGTACCATCTGTAGAACTTACTCTAGGTATTTTGTATCCTTTGACTCCAAAGCTTTGAACTCTCTACCTCTAGTTTCCTTAGATATTTTACTTTCTACTTCTATGGGATATCCTTTTTTCATTCCACAGATGAATGAAGTGACTTCTCTTTAAAAATCTCTGACAGAGCTGGGTGTGGGGGCTCATGCCTTTAGTTCCAGCACTTGAGAGACAGGCAGGCGAATCTCTGTGAGTGTGAAGTCAGCCTGGTCTACAAAGTGAGTTCCAGAATAGCTGGGGCTGTTACACAGAGAAACCCTGTCTCAAAAAACAAAATAAAACAAAAACAAAAACAACAATAAAAATTATGACAGACTAAGAATCAAAATATATCATTTTTTTGTTTTCTTATTTGGTTGAATTATATGAAGTTGCTGATATTCTGCTCTGGCATACAAAAGTGGCAGTTTTGCTTGATTCAATCTTATGTTATCAGCTCTTCTAGGGATATAATATTGATATAAATATTTTCTCAATTGCCATTTGAACAATTCTGACTTATATAGAAATATCTTTGGCAAATAATCTCTGCTATTAAAAATTACTCTTTAAAAATTTCATTTTTCAAAAGCTGTGTACTTAGGGCTGGAGAGATGGCTCAGAGGGTAGAGCACTGACTGTTCCTCTGGAGAACCCTTGCTCAATTTCTAGCACCTAGTTGGTGGCTCACAGCTGTCTATAACTCCTAACTGTCTATAATTTCAGGAGATCCAGTGCCCTCTTTGGCCTCTTTGGCACCAGGGATGCACAAGGTATATAGATACATGCAGGCACATATCTATAATCATTCAAACAAACAAACAAACAAACAAAAAATCCCCTCTAGAATTTTAGGAATCACAGTGAAGGTAGTTTATTTATTTTTTAAACCTCCAGAGCCCTGTGGGGGCTTTAATGCTGAAATCGGTTGGTGTGCTGCTAGCATAGATCCAGCATTACTGGATTAGACTATCTTTAGTTCGTGAGTCTTTTGGTATATGAATCCCTTTGGGGGAAAATATTTTTCTCTCTATAAAAATCTATTTTGTTGAGGTTAAGAATGGTAAAAGTAGAGCTATCAAAGTCGAAAATTTCAGAAAAAGTTATTTTAAGGATCTTACATAGTAGTTTGGTAATTATACTTTTTCAATTATAGTTATGATCAGGTAGACATATATCTTGGTAACATTGAGAAACCTTGTTGAGAATTAAAATGTTCTTTAATGACTACATAAATATGTTTTTAACAAAATGTTTGTAGTAACAACTTTTAATGTCAGGTCTTATTTCTGTTTCTAAAACAGGCAAAACCTTCAACAGTAGAAGTTCTAGAAAATATAGATAAGGTATGTTCTTTGGCTCTAAAGTATTTTAATTTATTTTAGATGCTAAATATTACTTTAGTAATTTTATATTAGAGAAGAGATATGGGAACTTAAAAATGATATAGAACAATACTTCTCAACCTTCCTAATGCAGTGACCCTTTAGTACAGTTCCTCATGTGTGGTGACACCAACCACAAAACTGTTGGGATAACCCACACGTACTGAATCAGCTGGCCATGACGTTGTGTCTGTATTCTCAATTGTTAACAGCTGTGCCTCTGGTGCCAGGCTAGCAGAATAAGTAAATGTTTGTTGCTCCCTTACCTGCCCAAAAAGAAATGGCAAACTGCCATGGACGAGGTCACCTTGTTCTCAGTGCCAAAGGGGTGAAACAAAGAGATGGATCAGGTGTTGTCCTGGGCTGGTTGGTTCACACTCAGTGAATAACGAGCGAGGCTTTTTGCATAATGAACTGGCAGCTGGAGCTGGGGCAGAAGACCAGGCCGTAGAGACCGAAGCTGAACGGGGAGAGCAGGGAGCTTGAATGGAGAGCCAGGTGGAGAGAAGTTGGATGAAGGCTGATGGACTAGCTGAGGGACTTCCCCAGCAAACAGCTTATAGATGTCTCCCTGTCTTTATTATTAGAACTCAAGTGGGACCTCAAGAACCCAGCAATATCAAATATTTTTTGTTGCTACTTCATAACTGCAGTTTTGCTACTATTATGAATTATGGTGTAGATAATATATACACTATATATCTAATATGTAGGATGTTTGATATATGACCCTCAAAGGGGTTGTGACCCACAAGGTTGACAACCACTGATACAGAGGAGTCCTGAGAACTATGATCTCAAAAAAAAGTCCTTTAGTGACTCAAGAAGCCTGTATCAAGTAGAAATAGAATGCGTTAGAATGCAATTATAGCTAGCATGGTGTAAATCAGTGCAACAGATAGCTTAATAAAGATTGCAGGCTGCTGTTCTTTAGCTTTAATATTTTTTTCTTATTTATAATGTTTTTTCTTCAGGATATTAGAATAGTGAATAGACTATGAAATGATATAATTTCAATCACTGTTTTGATTTTTTTTTTCTTGAGATAGTCTCACTATATTCTGTCTTCTGGCCTAGAACTGTCTAATACCAGGCTGGCCTCAGACTTGGAGAAATCTGCCTTCTTCTGCCTCTGAGTGCCAGGATTGAAGGTGTATGCCACCATACACCTATTTTTATTCCTTTTTTTTTTGTCAGATTTTTAAAGGCCATATGTGGAGAATTATTTTCTTGACTCCATAAATATTTGCTGATGCCAATATCATTTCTCCAGTCTTTGTCAACTTGATAGATTAAACATAGTATTTAGGGGCTGGAGATATGGCTCATTGGTTAAGAGCACTGACTACTCTTCCAGAGGTCCTGAGTTCAATTCCCAGCAACCACTTGGTGGCTCACAACCATCTGTAATGGGATCTGATGCCCTCTTCTGGTGTACTCACATATATAAAAAATAAATCTTAAAAATAAATTAGTATTTAATATTTCAGTTTAAAAAGTAATTGTAGACTTATTTAGTTTTCAACTTAATTTTTAGTTTACTATTTCATGTTTGCTTTAAAATGTTAGAGCGTTGTATTACATTGAATTTTAAGAATCTTATACAACCTTTCTGTCATGTTAATTCTTTCGATTTTAAATATTTTTTGAGATTTCACAATATGGGATACTTTTCTCTTAACAGGAAATTCAAGCATTGGAAGAATTTAGAGAAAAAAATCAGAGATTGCAAAAATTATGGGTTGGAAGATTAATTATCTATTCTTCAATTCTTTATCTGTTTACATGTTTAATTGTGTACTTGTGGTATCTTCCTGATGAGTTTTCAGCAAGACTTGTCATGACACTCCCATTTTTTGCTTTTCCTTTGATGTAAGTATTCTTTTTGTTGATCTTTTTCTTTCTGACCAGATAATTTTAATTTTTTATTGTAAAATATTAATGTCTCGGGTTGAATAAATTTGGATTATTTTTGCAGTTTGATAAGTATTATCTTTTAAGTTGTAGAATAATTTCTACTGTATAACCCAAAGGTATACCTGAGGGATATCACCATTGTTACTGGTAACGTATAGTTTTCTGATAGATGGCCATGATTCCTGTAGGGATTAGGCATGGAGTAGGGGGAGCTAATGAGTGGCAAAGGTTTGTAAAACTGAAATAATAAGTGTCCAAATGACTCTTAAATATGTATCTTTCACCCTAACTCCTCTCTTTAATTATTGTTATAATCAACAATTTCTTCCTTAAGTACTTCATAATCTGGTATTTTATAGGAGGTTATATCTCAACTGAAAAATTTGTGAACAGTTTTTTCATTTAATTAGCAAACATTTATATGGATAACAGTTATGTAGACATTGGGTTATAATTGTGTATGGCAATCAAAATTGAAAAATCATTGGCTATAGATCTTAGGCTATATATAAAGTAATAAATATGATTAATGTTATCACAGAAATGCAAAATGCTATGAGAACAGGGGTCCCAACTCAGGCTTAGTGTGGGGCTCTAGAAAGAGTCTTGATTGTAAGTTTTCAATTGGTCTCAAGTTAAGCAGCTTAAAGCAATACTCATTCATTATATCAGAGCTCTGGAGTTTGAAATTCAGGCAGCTTAACTGGGTCTTTGCTTAGAATCTTATAGGATGGAGTCTCCAGGGATGAGACAGTGGTCTATTTAGAATCTCTGGAGGGAGGAACTATAGACCTAGGCTGTTGGTCAACTTCTGATTCTCTGATTTACCTGGTTAATCTGTGATAATCTCCCACCTTAAAATCAATAACTTTGATTATAGCTGCACAGTCCTTCACAGCAGTTGTCTAGATTACTGTGTGATTGATAATATAACCAAAGGCTTCACTGAGAGGAAGGATATCAATGGAATTGTTTACTACAGACTTCTGAAGACTTGATGTCTGAATTTGAGACTTGCAGAATGGATTATGTATAAAGTGGTATGACATGGCAGCAAGAACAGTGGTAGCTGTGGCTGTAGGAGCGTCGTCACGTTGCATTTGCAGTTGGGATACAGAGTAAGGTGAATGCTGTGTCTACACTTGTGTTTACCTTTTTATTAAGTCTGGGACTCAGCCCAGAGTATGGGTCTCTTCACATTTAGTTAAGCTTCTTATTCATGTCCAGATGTCTGTCTCCTAAGTGATTCTGAATCTAGCCCAAATTGACAAGATTAACCATCATGTTATAGCCACCGAGAATATAGCTTCTAATAAATTAGAAGGAAGTAAGAGTGGATCTGGAGTAGGAAGCTGGAAGGATATTGTAGTTGATAATGGAAATGATGAATGCTCTGTATTTGGTGGGTGGGAGAGGAGCAGATGGATTGAGTGAAATTGATGGATTGGAGATTTAAGAAGTAGCATTGAGAGACTTGGTAATTGGATATGGGGTGAAGAAGAGGAATCACTTCAAGGGTAAAATTCAGGTTTATAGTTTGGGATATTTGGTTGAGGGTATTATCATTCATCAACATAGTGAATAGCACGAGCAGGAGGAGGTGTGGTGAACCACTGTATTTTCCTATTGGAGCTGTCAAGTGGATGGCTAAGTATGAGTATGAGGTCTAGAGAAAATTCAATAGATGGTAAAAATTTAGGATTTTGTATCTTATAAATTAGCTGAAGTCAGGCCTGTAATCTCAGCTACTTGGAAAACTGAGGCAGAAGGATCACAAGATTAAGACCTGTCTGGACTATAGGGGAGTTGATTTAGGCTATGCAACCTACTGAGTACCTGTCTCAAAAATAGAAAATACAAAAGGTATAGGGGCTCTGGCATATTAGTAGAACATTTCCTAGTATATGAGGCTCTGGTTTTGGCTCCTAGTACCACACACACACACAAGGTTACCAAAGCCATCCTCTCTATTTATTATTAGGCAACTGCAGTGTGTTAAGTAGTGGTCCAGACCATAGTGATGTGAAAAGTAAAGGTAAGATTCTGCTCCATGTAACTTGAATTCCTCTGTGATTGGGCAGGTAAAAAATAGAGATAAGTTAACAAAGACATACAGTTAATTTAGAGAGAAATATGTGCAATGAAGGAAATCAAGTGATGTGATTGAAAATAGATTTCTTTACAAGGGTCCTGGAAGACCTCTGTTTAGGAAGTGGTATTTGAGTTGAGCATTAAGTGTGAAGAACAAGTATGGAAAAAGTTGAAGTTTATGAAGACTATATGGAGCATATAGTGGCACATATACCTACAAAGTTCCATATAAAGGATTATTTAAAAATATTAGTGGTAATTCTTTTTAATGATATGATTTTAAGTAGTTCTTTTATTCTATATGTTTTTTGGTAGTGTTTGCATTTTTTTTTTACATCAGTGTATACTTTACATTGTTAAAAACAAGGCCTAGGAGCTGAAGGATTATGTTTCTAAAATTAGAAAATAGAAAATGTGTAGACTGAGAACTTGAGTATATAGTTTATTTGAGGGGCAAAGATGACAGGCATATTTGTAATGTGTGATGGAGAGATAAATGCTGTTAGGTGAGCTTATGGAAAATCATAGCTTAGGAGTATGAATTTCACAGTAGGTGAAATGGGAAGCTTCAATAGTGGAAGAATAACAAGATAGAAATTACATTAAGAGGGTCACATATATGATGTTTTATGGAGACAAAAGTAAAATACCTAGGAAGCTGCTATATAAGGTCTTTTGTTTTATTTCATTTTTGAGACTGGGTTTCACTGTGTGGCAGTGGTTGGCCTGAGACTCACTGTGTACATCAGGCTGACCTTAAACCTACAGAGATCTGCTTGTTTCTGCTTCCTGATTGCTGGGATTAAAGGCTTGCACCACCATGCTTGGCCTAATAAATTTAATCTAAAGATAAAGGGAAATTGGACTGCCCGGTAACACCAGATGTTAATAGATAACTTAGAAATATTTTGAAAGTTAAAACTGATAGGATATGACAGGAAGAAATAGGATATATAAAAAGTATCAGGAGTGCTAGGTCAGGTTTTGGTTTAATCTTTAGTGCAGGACATATTTCCAAATTTAAACTCCCAAACTCATAACATAATCAATTTTGCATGTGTAGAGTGAACACATTTATGTGCATGCTCAGTTACGAGACCTGAAGTTGAACTCATGACTAACATTGCAGTTAGTTTTCTGGTTGTTGGCCTTGAGCCTCCTCATATGCTAGGCAAGGGCTCTGCCTCTGAGCTGTGCTGCCGGCTCTCTCAGCCTCTTGATTTCCTTTTTTAAAGACATCTTTGTTTTTTTTTTTAATTCCAAAGTAGAAATGATTTTATAGTGCTGAGCTCTTTTACATTGCTTCCTTTCTATTTTTTCATAAAAAGCAGGGAGACAATAAGATTAAAAGTGTGAGATACTTAGTTGATTTAAATATCTTAGGGGCTGGAGAGATGGCTCAGCTGTTAAGAGCACTGACTGCTCTTCCAGAGGTCCTGAGTTCAAATCCCAGCACCCACATGGTGGCTTACAACCATCTGTAATGGGATCTGACGCCCTCTTCTGGTGTGTTTGAAGACAGTGACAATGTACTCACATTAAAAAATAAATCTTTAAAAAAAATTTTTTTTTAAATAAAAGTAGGAAAAATACTCCAACTTGACATTCAGTTCGATATAGCAACTTGATTTTTTGATTTTAAAAGATAATTTATAAATGTCTGATTAGAACTCTGCTAATTCTAATTGTTGCCCCAAATTGTGCTTTGCTGGATCTGTTACTGAGTCATAAGAATTACTTTTGAGACAAATAAATCACTTATTATCTGTGATACTGGGGATAGAACCAGTGTGTCATGTATTAAACTTTTTCTATCGAGCTGTACTCTTAGCCTGAATCATTTTTTTTAAAGAAACTCTTTTATTCTGTCATTTTAATTTTTAGATAATTGAAATTTTTTGTTAGATATTTGCGTTATTTACATTTCAAATGTTATCCCCTTTCCTTGTTACCCCTCCGAAAACTCCCTATCCCATCCCCGCTTATGAACCCCTCTCCCCACTTTCCTGACCTGGCATTTCCCTACACTGGGGCATCAAGCCTTCACAGGACCAATGGCCTCTCTGGAGTCTAATTGCTTGAGTTCTTTGTACATATTAGATATTATCCCTCTATCGGGTGTAGGGTTGGTAAAGGTCTTTTCCCTATCTGTTGGTTGCTGTTTTGTCTGGTTGACAATGTCCTTTGTCTTACAGAAGCTTTGCAATTTTATGAGGTCCCATTTGTCAATACTTGATCTTAGGGCATAAGCTATTGGTGTTCTGTTTAGGAAATTTTCCCCTGTGCCCTTGTGCTCCAGGCCCTTTCCCACTTTCTCTTCTGTTAGATTCAGTGTATCTGGTTTTATGTGGAGGTCCTTGATCCACTTGGACTTGAGCTTTGTATAGGGAGATAAGAATGGATCAATTTGCATTCTTCTACATGATGACTGCCAGTTGAACCAGCACCATTTGTTGAAATGCTGTCTGTTTTTTCCCCATGGGATGGTTTTAGCTCCTTGTCAAAGATCAAGTGACCATAGGTATGTGAATTCGTTTTTGGGTCTTCAGTTCTATTCCATTGAGCTAACTGCCTGTCATTGTACCAATACCATGCAGTTTTTATCACGATTGCTCTGAAGTATAGCTTGAGGTCAGGGATGG
Organism: Tokudaia tokunoshimensis; assembly: GCA_036184795.1. Classification (NCBI taxonomy): domain Eukaryota; kingdom Metazoa; phylum Chordata; class Mammalia; order Rodentia; family Muridae; genus Tokudaia; species Tokudaia tokunoshimensis. The sequence goes on along the minus strand of BTHU01000004.1, from coordinate 48,792,038 downwards.
TGATTCTGCCGGAGATTCTTTTATTGTTGAGAATAGTTTTTGCTATCCTGGGTTTTTTGTTATTCCAGATAAATTTAGAAATTGCTCTTTCTAATACTATGAAGAATCGAGTTGGAATTTTGATGGGGATTGCATTGAATCTGTAGATTGCTTTAGGCAAGATGGCCATTTTTACTGTATTACCCCTGCCAATCCATGAGCATGGGAGATCTTTCCATCTTCTGAGATCTTCTTCAATTTCTTTCTTCAGAGACTTGAAGTTCTTGTCATACAGATCTTTTACTTGCTTAGTTTAGAGTGTCACACCAAGGTATTTTATATTGTTTGTGACTACTGTGAAGGATGTCATTTCCCTAATTTCTTTCTCAGTCTCATTAACCTCTGAGTACAGAAAGGCTACTGACTTGTTTCAATTAATTTTATATCCAGGCACTTTGCTGAAGTTGTTTATCAGGTTTAGGAGTTCTCTGGTGGAATTTTTGGGGTCACTTAAGTATTCTATCATATCATCTGCAAATAGTGATAGTTTGACTTCTTCTTTTCCAATTTGTATCCCTTTGACTTCCTTTTGTTGCCTAATTGCTCTGGCTTGGACTTTGAGTACTATATTGAATAGATATGGAGAGAGTGACAGCCTTGTCTAGTCCCTGATTTCAGTGGAACTGCTTTGAGTTTCTCTCCATTTAGTTTGATGTTGGCTACTGGTTTGCTGTATATTGCTTTTACCATGTTTAGGTATGGGCCTTGAATTCCTGATCTTTCCAAGACTTTTATCATGAAAGGGTGTTGGATTTTGTCAAATGCTTTCTGAGCATTTAATGAAATGATCATGTGTTTTTTTTCTTTGAGTTTGTTTATGTAGTGGATTATATTGATGAATGGATTTCTGTATATTGAACCATCCCTGCATCCCTGGGATGAAGCCTACTTGATCTTGATGGATGATCATTTTGATGTGTTCTTGGATTTGGTTGGCAAGAATTTTATTGAGTATTTTTGCATGGATATTCATAAGGGAAATTGGTCTAAAGTTCTCTTTCTTTGTTGGGTCTTTGTATGGTTTAGGTATCAGAGTAATTGTGACTTCATAGAATGAATTGGGTAGTGTTCCTTCTGTTTCTATCTTGTGGAATAGTTTGAAAAGTATTGATATTATGTCTTCTTTGAAGGTCTGATAGAACTCTGCATTAAACCCATCTCGTCCTGGACTTTTTTTGTTTGGGAGACTATTAATGACTGCTTCTATTTCTTTAGGAGTTATGGGACTGTTTAGATCATTTATCTGATCCTGATTTAACTTTGGTACCTGATATCTGTCTAGAAAATTGTCTATTTCATCTAGATTTTCCAGTTTTGTTGAGTATAGACTTTTATAGTAGGATCTGATGATTTTTTGGATTTCTTCGGTATCTGTTATTATGTCTCCCTTTTCATTTCAGATTTTGTTGATTTGGATACTGGCTCTGTGTCCTTTGGTTAGTTTGGCTAAGGCTTTATCTATCTTGTTGTTTTTTTCAAAGAACCAGCTCCTGGTTTTGTTGATTCTTTGTATCTTTTTGTTTCTATTTTGGCTGATTTCCTGAGTTTGATTATTTCCTGCTGTCTAATCCTCTTGGGTGTATTTGCTTCTTTTTGTTCTAGAGCCTTCAGATGTGCTGTCAAGCTGCTGGTGTATGCTCTTTCAAGTTTCTTTTTGGAGGCACTCAGAACTATGAGTTTTCCTCTTAGCAGTGCTTTCATTGTGTCCCATAAATTCGGGTATGTTGTGCCTTTATTTTCATTAAATTCTAAAAAGTCTTTAATTTCGTTCTTTATTTCTTCCTTGACCAAGTTATCGTTGAGTAGAATGTTCAGTTTCCATGTGTATGTGGGCTTTCTGTTGTTTTTGTTGTTATTGAAGACCAGCCTTAGTCCATGGTGATCTGATAGGGTGCATGGGATTATTTCAGTCTTATATCTGTTGAGGTCTGTTTTGTGACCGAGTATATGGTCAGTTTTGGAGAAGGTACTGTGAGGTACTGAGAAGAAGGTATATCCTTTTGTTTTAAGATAACATGTTCTAGATATCTGTTAAATCCATTTGATTCATAACTTCTCTTAGTTTCACTGTGTCTCTGTTTAGTTTCTGTTTTCATGATCCATCCATTGATGAGAGTGGGGTGTTGAAGTCTCCCACTATTATTGTGTGAGATGCAACGTGTGCTTTGAGCTTTAGTAAAGTTTCTTTTATGAATGTGGGTGCCCTTGCATTTGGAGCATAGATGTTCAAAATTGAGAGTTCATCTTGGTAGATTTTTTTTCTTTGATGAGTATGAAGTATCTTCCTTGTCTTTTTGATTACTTTAGGTTGAACATCGATTTTACTCGATATTAGAATGGCTACAGTAGCTTGTTTCTTGGGACCATTTGCTTGGAAAATTGTTTTCTAGCCTTTTACTCTGAGGGTACTGTCTTTGTGCCTGAGGTGAGTTTCCTGTATGCAGCAAATGTTGGGTCCTGTTTATATGTCCAGTCTGTTAGTCTATGTCTTTTTATTGGGGAATTGAGTCCTTTGATATTAAGAGATAGTAAGGAAAAGTGATTGTTTCTTCCTGTTATTTTTGTTATTAGAGTTGGAATTATGTTTATGTGGCTCTTTTCTTCTTGGTTTGTTAAAGGAAGATTATTTTCTTCCTTTTTCTAGGGTATAGTTTCCCTCCTTTTGTTGTTGTTTTCCTTTCATTATTCTTTGAAGGGCTGGATTTGTAGAAAGATATTGTGTAAATTTGTTTTTGTCATGGAATACCTTGGTTTCTCCATGTATGGTAATTGAGAGTTTTGCTGGGTATAGTAGCCTGGGTTGACATTTGTGTTCCCTTAGGGTCTGTGTGACATCTGCCCAGGATCTTCTGGATTTCATATTCTCTGGCGAGAAGTCTGGTAATTCTGATAGGTCTGCCTTTATATGTTACTTGGTCTTTTTCCCTTATTGCTTTTAATATTCTTTCTTTGTTTATTACATTTGGTGGTTTGATTATTATGTAATAGGAGGGATTTCTTTTCTGGTCCAATCTATTTGGAGTTCTGTAGGCTTCTTGTTATGTTCATGGGCATCTTTTTCTTTAGGTTAGGGAAGTTTTCTTGTATAATTTTGTGGAAGATATTTACTGGCCTGTTAAGCTGGAAATCTTCGCTCTCTTCTATACCTATAATCCTTAGGTTTGGTCTTCTCATTGTGTCCTGGATTTCCTGGATGTTTTGGGTTAGGAGCTTTTTGCATTTTGCATTTTCTTTGACTGTTGGGTCTTAATGTTTTCTATGGTATCTTCTGCACTTGAGATTCTCTCTTCTATCTCTTGTATTCTGTTGGTGATGCTTGCATCTCTGACTCCTGACTTTCTTCCCTAGGTTTTCTATCTCCAGAGTTGTTTCCCCTTGTGATTTCTTTATTGTTTCTACTTCCATTTTTAGATCCTGGATGGTTTTGTTCAATTCCTTCACCTCTTTGATTGTGTTTTCCTGTAATTCTTTAAGGGAGTTATTTATGTCCTTCTTGAAGTCCTCTATCAGCATCATGAGCTGTGATTTGGAATCCAAATCTTGCTTTTCCTGTGTGTTGGTGTATCCAAGACTTGCTGTTGTGGGAGAACTGGGTTTGGATGATGCCATGTCGTCTTGATTTCTGTTGCTAACGTTCTTGCATTTGCCTTCCACCATCTGGTTATCTCTGGTGTTAGTTTGTTCTGCTGTCTCTGGCAGGAGCTTGTCCCTCTTGTGGGCCTGCAAGCCTGTCTCAGCACCCCTTGGAGACCAGCTCTCCCTTGGTACAGAGGGCAGAGGGCTGTGACTCAGCCCAGCTTCTGGGTGCACATGGAGCCTGGAAGGACCCTGTCCCAGCTGCTTTGCCACTCCTGTGCTCCCTGCTCTCTTGCCTGTATCTGCCTTGGACAGTCACCAGAGAGAAAATGCACCTGTATCATTTTTTAAAGTTAGAAAAACTTTATTATGTGTTCAAGTGTACGTAAGTATCACTTTGACATAGCCTAGATTCATCTGAGAAGTCTCACTTGAAGGATTGTCTAGATCGATTGGCCTGTGGATTACCCTCTGGGGGATTATCTTGATTACAAGGGCACAGCCCACTGTTGGGGTGTCTTCCTTAGGAAGGTGGTTCTGTATAAGAAGACTGCTAGGTGTTAGTCTAGGAGCAAGCCAGTTAACAGTTCCTCCATGGTTTCTACCTTGTTTGAGTTCTTTTTTGAGTTCCTGCCCTGACTTCCCTCAATGATGGATTGTGATATTTTTTTAAAGATTTATTTATTTAATTTATGTATGTGAGTACAGTGTTACTGTCTTCAAACACATCAGAAGAGGGCGTCAGATCTTGTTGTGAGATGGTTGTGAGCCACCGTGTGGTTGCTGGGATTTGAACTCAGGACCTTTGGAAGAGCAGTCAGTGCTCTTAACCGCTGAGCCATCTCTCCAGCCCCCGTGATATGTTAAGTATAAACTAAGTAAAGCAGTCCTGTCTTCAGTTGCTTTTGGTTAGTGTTTTATCAGCTATACAAAGGAAACTAGAACAGTCACATTTGCGTGCGTGTGTGTGTGTGTGTGTGTGTGTGTGTGTTTTAGGTCAAATGACTTTTTATGGGTGGTTGTTCTTTTCTTCTACCCTTTGTGTCCTGGGGATTGAATTTGTGCTATCATGATCTATGGTAAGAGCTGTGGCCCAATGAGTCATCTTCCCTGCCCATGAAACATTCGAGAGTATGTGCATGTGGTGATTTAACCCAGTGCCCATGCATGCTAGACAAGCATTCTTCCCACTCAGTCACACCTCCATCCTGTTGTATCATTTATAAGCAGTCTTATGCATTCTTTGTCTCTCTTTTTCCTACCACCTTCTTGCCTCTCTCCATCCTTCACTTCATTTTTCCTTTCCTTTTCTTTTCCTTTCCTTTCCTTTCCTTTCCTTTCCTTTCCTTTCCTTTCCTTTCCTTTCCTTTCCTTTCCTTTCCTTCTCTTCTTTGTCTTCGTCTTCATTTCGTCTTTGTCTGTTTTGATTTTTGAGACAAGCTTTCTCTGTAACCCTGGCTGTTCTGGAATTCATTCTGAGGCAAGGCTGTCCTCCGACTTACAGAGATCCTCTTGCCTCTGCCTTCCAAGCATTGGAAACAAAGGTTTGTGCCACTACCACCTGGCAAGTGTTTCCTTAATAAAACTTTATAGATATCTTATTCTCTATAATTTCAGAACTTAATTATTATAAAAAGTTGATTTTTGAGAAGTTAACCATGGGATTCCTCCATGGTAGTTTCTTTTTTTTAATTAAATAAAACATTGTTGTTTTCTGTACTGCCTAGTTTTGTGTGTCTACTTAACACAAGCTGGAGTTATCACAGAGAAAGGAGCTTCAGGTGAGGAAATGCCTCCATGAGATCCAGCTGTAAGGCATTTTCTCAATTAGGGATCAAGGAGGGAGGGCCCATCGTGGGTGGTGCTATCCCTGGACTGGTAGTCTTGGATTCTATAAGAAAGCAAGCTGAGCAAGCCAGGGGCAGCAAGCCAGTAAGTAACATCCCTCCATGGCCTCTGCATCAGCTCCTGCTTCCTGACCTGCTTGAGTTCCAGTCCTGACTTCCTTTGGTGATGAACAGCAATGTGGAAAGTGTAAGCTGAATAAACCCTTTCCTCCCCAACTTGCTTCTTGGTCATGATGTTTGTGCAGGAATAGAAACCCTGACTAAGACATTTTCTCTTAGAATGTATCCTGGACTGCTGTGTGTCACTGTAGTTAGTGCTTTGTGATTTGATACGTTGCAGAATCATCTTTCCCGTTGTCTTTTTCTCATTCGTTATCCAAGTCTGTCCTATTTCAGTGAACTCTTCACTTCGAGAAGCACAGGCCAAGTTATGTAACAAAGAATAGATGGCCTTTTCACTCAGTGACAATCAGCCTGAAACAAAATACAGGTGTGAAAGTGAATATTGTGGCAAGTAAGAGCCCACCACGGCATGGCATTTTATTTGGAGTGTGAGCTGTTGCTTAAGCTTAGTTGGAATTTTTTCCTTGGGAATATTTCTGAGGGCTAAATAGGATTTACTTCCAAGTATCGGAAGCAGAAGAAACAAAACGTTATTACTTTATTCTTCACATTTTTATATTTATTAGACCACTTAGAAATTGTCACATATGTTCAAAATGTCTAAAATGTGACAACTATCTTGGAGATACTTATACTAAAGAGGTTAAAGATCAAGACAGAGGACTCATAATCTAGTTATAGCTATTCCAAAATTACCCTTTGTGATAGAATATCAATACTTTATATAAGATGTTTTGAGAATTTAGTTCATCTTCACATTGTTATTTGGTATGGATGAACTTTAGATTCCATTATTGTTTTCTAGAACATAGAGGTTCAGTAGATAGTCATTATTTTTCAATTCTTTTTGAAATTTAAATACTGCTTTTCTAGTACTGAGGATCAACCTCAAGGCCTCATACATTCTGAACAAATGCTCTACTGCTAGGGTATATTCCTAGTGTAAGGTTGATTTTTACCCCCTCAACCCCCTAGTACTAAGACTCAAACCTCCTGGGCTTCACATATGCTAGGCAAGTACTCTCCCATCCTCTAGCCCCACTCAGTTATAATCAGAATGCAACATTTAGTTCATAGACATCATTAGGCTTTGTCACAGGGAGGGAAGGTTTGGGTATACTTAGACCTTTGTAATCATATTATGTTGGCAGATATGCATTGCTTTAGGAATTGATTTTTTTTTCTTTGAAATAGTGTCTCAGTACATAGTCCAGGGTGGCCTCCAACAAGTAATCCTCCTGAGTGATGGGAATATAGGAGTGTACCACATGCCTGCCTGAGTTGCCTATATAGACGCATACGCACATGCACATGTATACTTCTTTTCCAGTTGTTCTGTGCATGTGTTAGGTAATCATTCTATCTCCGAACTACATCCCCAACCCTTCTTTTAGTTTTTATTTTGAGACAGGGTCTTTCTCAGTGAATCAGGCTAGCCTTAAAGTCATCCTGTAGCTTGGACAAAGCCTGGAACTTTAGATTTTTCTACTTCAGTTTCCTGAGTGGCTGGATTAAAGGCCTGCATCACACATATGCATCATATGTATGTGTACATGTGTGCATGTATGTGAGTATCCCCTCCTCTCCCCTTTAATTTTATGTGGAGCTTAAGATCAATTCAGGGCCTCATGCATGCTAGGTAAATAGTTTACAACTGAACTGCATTCATCTCTAGTTGGCTCATTTTAAAGGGAGCTCCTTTTAAGAGAGAGAGAGAGAGTGTGTGTGTGTGTGTGTGTGTGTGTGTGTGTGTGTGTGTGTGTGTGTGTTTGATTTAGCCCAGTGGGCCATGCATGCTAGACAAGCACTTTTCCACTTTGTTACACTTCCAACCTATTGTATTATTTATGCGCAGTCTTATGTATCCTTTGTCTCTTTTCTTTCTTACCCCCTTCCTCCCTCCCTCCCTCCCTCCCTCCCTCCCTCCCTCCCTCCCTTTCTTCTTTCCTTCCTGTCATCCATCTATCCATTCTTCACTTTCTTTTTTCTTTAGATATTTTATTCTCTATAGTTTCAGAAATTAATTACTATGAAAGTTGATATTCCCACAGGAGTTAAACATGTGTTTTTTTTTTTTTTTATTAAGATCTTTTTTTTTTAATTGTTTTCTCTACAGTGGGACTCTGGGGAAGAAATTTAAACAAGGGAATTGAGAAAGGTGGTCATGTTCCTGTTTCTTTTCTTATAGCCCTACTTTAATCAGAAGCTGTTAAGAATACTTTAATCTTAGTTACTTTTCTATTGCATTGACAAAACAACATGACCAAGGTAACTTAGAAAGAACTTAATTTGGTGCTCATGGTTCCCAAGGTTAGAGTCCATGATGATCATGGCAGGGGGAACATGGTAGTTGGCAAGCAGGCAGGCAGGCAGGCAGGCAGGCATGGTGCTGGAACAGTGGCTAAGAGAAAATAACCACAGGGCAGAGAGAGGGCACAGTGGAAGTGACCGGGCTCTTTAAAACCTCAGCACTACCTCCACTGACACATCTTCAACAAGACCACACCTCCTAATCCCTTCCAAACAGTTCTACCAACTGGGGACCAAGTATTCAAATGTATGAACTTAAGGAGACCATTCTTATTCAAACCACTACATACAAATTTCATGCTTCGTAGCTACTGGATAGTTCCTGAGTTTAGTTAGAAGACTAGCAAACACGGCTTTTTGAAATAAGTTCAGTCAGCCAGCCTACTCTTCCCTCCCTCCATCTCTCCCTCCCTCCCTCCTTCCCCCTTCCCTCTCTCCCTTTCTCTCTACCATACTCCTTTTTCTCCACATAAACACCCAGGTGTAGAGGTCAGAGGACAACTTGAAGGAATTGATTCTCTTCTCTATCATGTGTGGTCCTGAGGACTGTATTCAAGTCCTTAGGCTTGATGGCAAGTTCCTTTCCCCACTGACCCCCATCTTAAGGGTCCCATAACAGAATTTTAATTTTTTTTTGATGAGATGCTATTTGCCATTTTTTTTCCTTTTTTTTTTTTTTTTTTGGTTTTTCGAGACAGGGTTTCTCTGTGTAGCCCTGGCTGTCCTGGAACTCACTCTGTAGACCAGGCTGGCATCATTTTTCTTTTCTTTTTTTTTTTTTTTAAATTTATTTATTTTATTTATCTGAGTACACTGTAGCTATCTTCAGACACACCAGAAGAGGGCATCAGATCCCATAACAGATGGTTGTGAGCCACCATGTGGTTGCTGGGATTTGAACTCAGGACCTCTGGAAGAGCAGTCAGTGCTCTTAACCTCTGAGCCATCTCTCCAGCCCATCATTTTTCTTTTTATGGATCTTGTTTTACTTGGCAAATTTAAGAACCTCTTGCTTAGTTATGTGCCTCAGTTTCCTTCTATGTCTTTCATTCTAAACCTTTTAAAAGAAACATGTTACACGTAAGTTTGTAATATGTTTTTAATTGATTTTTGTATAGGGATGAGGTGTTGGTTGAAGTCTCTTTAACCCCAGATGCTGCCTAGTGGCTGATTTATTAGAAAGGTGCCATACCTTTAAAAACAATTTTAATAGATCTTCTTAAAGTACAGTATGTCCATATGTAAGGACATGTTATACACACACACACTCGCGCGTGCACACACACACCCCCCCCACACACACATTTTCAAAACCATGTCTCTGTTTTTCATAAATTTCATTTAACTATTAGGAGACGAAAGCCTTAGATGGGCTAAATAGAGCATAGATCCCTGAATTACTGTAATTATGTTTCTAAATTCTATTATAAAATACAAAATAATTTCATTTATCTTAGCCCTGAAGAGTAAGAACTTGTGTATGGATAAAGAATGGCAACAAAACATTTTTAAGTGCAAGGCCTTTTTAAATCCTGGAAAGTTGACACAAGACGTATTGTTTGGCAGCTGATTTTTCTCAGGAGTAGGTTCTGATAAAAACTGAAAGGATTTACTGTCCAGAAATGGGGGCAGTTTTGGTTTGAGGAGAATATATTCCAATTCTTATAGTTACATTTAAAAATTTATATATACTATTTAAAAAGTATCTATTCATTTAAGAAAAACATTTTCTCATATTTACCATCTCTGCAATCCCTTTCCTGTTTCGCTTCCTCTCTGTACTTTTTTTTTCTTCTAAATCTTTCTCAGAGTACAGTTGTTATTCTTATCTATGATTTTGCTTTCTGTTGTTTCAGTTGTCTGTGGCCAACCACAATCTGAAAATTACTAAGTGGAATATTCTAGAAGTAAAAGAGCCACAACTTAAATTTGCTGGTCTGAGTAATGTGATGGCCTTTGTTCTGTGTATCTATGCTATGATATGTGACCTGTCAGTCACTTAGTGGCCTTCTTGGTTATCAGATTGATTGTCCAAGATATCAATCTTTTAGTTAACTCTAATTTTTACTCTAATAATGAGCCCAAGATACAAGAGTAATAACGCAAAGAAAGCATCAGGGCTTAAAAGATACAAGGTCAGTGTAGCAATGCTGTATGGCACATAAGAAAAACCTATGGAGAGTAGTTCTCAATGTGTGGGTCATAGTCCCTTTGGGTGTTGCATATCAGATATTAACATTGTGATGCATAACAGTAGCAAAATTACATTTATGAAGTAGCAACAAATTAATTTTGCAATTGTGGGTCACTACAACATGAGAAACTATATTAAAGTGTCACAACATTAGCAAGGTAATGATGTAAAGGATTCAGTCCATCTGTGTTTCAGGTATTCACTGGGGAGGGGGAAGGTGGAATTTTGGGGGGTATTATTCCTTGTAAATAAGAGGGGACTATTTTGTGAGGATTTGCTACTAGTAAGTTATGTTTAACTTTTCTCCTTATCTCCTTTCCCTTGAAAAAGACAATGCCCAATAGCTTTTCACTGCTTAGGTAGCTGCTGTAAGAACCATGTTGGGATCTAGTGTTAGTTATTTGGTGCTTTCCTATTGTCACAATTTAAAGGTGTGTATGAATTATCTTTATCTATGTAGCAAACTGCCCCAGAATGTAGTAGCTTAATAAGTCCCTTACAGTTCCTGAAGGACAAGAAATGTTAGGAGCAGCTTAGTTGAGTGACTCTGTTTCAGAGTCCTTTGTTTTTGTATAAATCACAATTAAGCTGTTGGCTTGGGCTGCAGTCATCTAAAGGCCTAACTAACTGAATCTACAGTCATAGCAGATAAAGTCATTGCAGAGTTTACGCCTGCTGGCATCCAGTTTCTGGCTTACTTATATTTATTTTTGCCTTCGCCTGACTTCATTCTGTTTTTATATTTGTTTGCTTGTTTCCTTGAGATCTTTGGTTTTTTATTAGCCATATCTTGTAAATCTATGTATATGTGTGGATTTATTTTCCTTGCTGCAGTCATAAGTCATGCCAGAGCTGGTTGTTTTGCCACTTTTTAAGTAGATTCTGAACCTAAATACAGTGAGGACATCTGGTATAGTTTTAGGCATCTTTTGGTAATTTTTTCAAATCTGCTTTGAATCTTACACATTGTTTAGCAAGTTTCGGTCCTTCTTTAGGTGTTTCCCCAGGCTCATTGACTTTCAGAGCCAGTAATCCAAGAGAGAAGACAAAGAGAGGGACCCAAATCTGAGCTCTGACTTATCTTTACTATCTACCATCTCTCTCACATCCAGTCAGTCATGGTTGTGAGAGGACTCAGTTGAAGGTCTGAGTGGAGGAGGCAAGACTAATAGTTTCCTTGCAGATTAAGTTTCTAAATAGCAATGCTGTATTTTGGAATAAAGAACTAAGTTGCTTTGTTACATTCTAAATTTATATCCAGACACAATGTATTTTTTTGTATTTTAATTTTTGTGAGTGTATATTTGTTGTATAGGTGCTGGTAGTTTATGTGTGTTTATAAAATAAATGAAATAGGGTATTTGTCTTTTTGAGACTGATATGATTATCTCCAGCTATGTTCATTTTCCCGAAAGCTACATATACTTTGTTCTTCTTTATGACTGAAAAATTTCCATTATGTACATATGCCACGCTTTATTAATTTCTCTGATGATGGTCATTTAGGTATTGATTCTACAACTTAGTTGTTATTAATAGTGTTACAATAAATATTGATAGGCAAGTGTCTCTGTGATGTGTTAAACCTTGGATTGATAGACCTGGGTATTAGGATAGATCTATTTTTAGTTTTTTCTCCAACTTCTGTGCTGATGTACATGGCCGGATTAGCTCACATTTTCCCCAGCAGTATGTATATATGTATGTATGTATGTATGTATGTTTTGTCCATATTCTTGTCAGAAAATTTATTGTTGCTTTCTTAGTGACTGCCAGCTTGACTAGGAGGAGAAATGGAATCATGTAGTTTTAGCTTACATTCTTCAGATAGCTAGTGAGGTTGAACATTTTTTACATGTTTATTGACCATTTTATACTTCATCTTTTGAGAATTGTCTGTTCATTTTATTCTAGCCCATTTATTGATTTGGTGGTTTGAATTTTTATTGTTTTGATTTTTGAGTTCCTTGTATATTGTAAATGCTAATCTTCTGTCAGATGTATAACTAATGAAGATTTTCCTCATATTTTGTCTTTTCATTTAGTTGTTTTTCTTTGCTGTATAGAAACTTTAGTTTCCTGAGATCCTATTAGTCAATTGTTAGCATTATTTCTTATACTGGAATCCTATTCAGAAAGTCTTTGTCCTGTGTGTATGGTGTATGTTGAAGTATTTTGTCTTCTTTTTCTTCCTTTTTCTTCTTAATAGTTTCAGAGCCTTAGGTCTTAGCTTTTTGGGTCTTTGACCTACTTGGAATTGATTTTTTAAAAAGAATTTGTGTGTGTGCATGTGTGTGTGTGTGTGTGTGTGTGTGTGTGTGAGAGAGAGAGAGAGAGAGAGAGAGAGAGAGAGAGAGAGAGAGAGAGAATGTGTGCATGTACCTACAGATGCTAGAGAGATTTTGGAATCCTGGGACCTAGAGTTATAGGTGCTTGTGAACTGCTGATAAGGTGCTGGGATTGGAACTCCTTTCCTCCTGATAGAGCAGCCAGTATTGTTAGCTACTAAGCCACCTCTCCAGCTTGTGTTGTTTGTTTCATTTTTTTTTTGTACAATATGAAAAATAATTACCTAGTTTCCATTCTACTTGAGGATGTTCAGTTTTTCCAGTGTCATTTGCTAAAAAGGCTGTTTTTTCTCCAATGTGTATTTTTGTCATCTTTGTCAAAAGTCAGGTGACTGTCACTGTATGGGTTTATATCTGGGTCTTCTCTATTACACTGATATGTGCATTTTTTTCCCCAGTGGTATTTTTATTACTATAGCTCCGTAGTATAACTTGGAATTAGGTAGGATGATACCTCCAGTGCCTGGGTGTAAACGCAGTGCACATGTATGCACACAGGCATACACACACACACACACACACACACACACATTTTTGTGAGGAATGATGTTGGAATTTTGGTAGGGATTGCATTGAATGAGTTTGTTGATTGCTTTTGGTAATATAGTCATTCTCACAATCTTAATTTTTCTAGTCCGTGAGCATGGTCTGGGAGATATCATGTTTTTTAGAGTTTTAAATTTCTTCAGTTTTACAAAGTTTTCATTGTAGAGGTCTTATATTTGTGGGGCTAAGTTTATTCTAAGTATTTAACTTTTTTTCTTGAAGCAGTTGTAAATGGGATTGTTTTCCCAATTATTTTCAGTTTGGTTCCTATTTGTACTTAGGAAAGCTGATATTTAAATGTTAATTCTGTATGCTGCTTCTTTGAAAATATTTGCCAGCTTATTGGAATTTTTAGGGTCTCTTATGTGTAAAGTTCTATCAAATACAAATAAGGATACTTTGGGGGGGCTGGAGAGATGGCTCAGTGCGGAAGAGCACTGACTTCTCTTCCAGAGGTCCTGAGTTCACTTCCCAGCAACCACATGGTGTCTTCACAACCATTGATAATGGGATCCGATGCCCTTTTCTGGTATGTCTTGAGACAACTACAGTGTACTCATTTACAATACATACATACATACATATTTTTAAAAAAGAACCCCTAACTCTAATTGAAACTCTTTATTTTTGCCTGTAGATTCTGATTTACCTCTTGTAATGATGGATTTTGTTTTGAATTTTGCTTCCTCTCTAGCATCTGGACATTAAGAACTGTGCTTATTTTCTTCTTTTCCAAGAGAACAGAGAGAAATAGTAAGTTTGAATATTTTTTATAAATTTATATTAAGTAAACAAACAAACTCATCTTACTGTGTGCTAATTTATAAGCTAGTTATAAAATGGTTTGAAATGATAGTATCTCAGATTGTTTGCTGTCCAACTTGACAAAGGTCATGAGTATAAGAAGGTTCTGTCTTATGTGTCAATTCTTATTTAGCTTTTTTTCCCCCACACAAAACGTTTTTAAATAAAAGCAAATTGTATTTGTTAAATTAATCTTTTTGGGAAACATTGGTACAGAGTAAAATATAGTCCATACATACTTGTTCTTTTTATTAATTTTATTTTATGTTCATGTGGGTTCTACTTGCATGTGTGTTCCTGGTACCTGTGGAGTCTAGGCGAGGTCAGTGGATCCCTTGGATCAGCAACTAGAGTCACAGATGGTTATGAGTGGCTGTGTGGGTGCTGGGAATTAAATCTGGGTCCTCAAGAAGAGCAGCGAGTGTTTTTTAATCACCGAGCCATCTCTCTAGCTTTTTCTTTTAACTGTATTACTCTAATTAACGTCACAGCCCTTTAGCTTTGTTTTAATTGAAATATACAAATATAAAAATTTGCCTCTGTATATGTTTTATAAATGTGCAATTTTCAGCTATTAAAAAGTATCTTAACCACATGGTGACTCACAACCATCTGTAATGGGATCGGTGTGTCTAAAGACAACTATAGTGTGCTCACATACATGAAATAAATAAATAAATAAATAAATAAATAAATAAATAAATAAATCTTTAAAAAAAAAGTATCTTGCTGGGTGGTGGCACTTTTAATCCCAGCACTTGGGAGGCAGAGGCAGGTGGATCTCTATGAGTTTGAGGCCTGCATGGTATACAGAGTAAGTTCCAGGACAGCCAGGGCTATGCAGAGAAATGCACCTGAGTAGTGTCAGGCATGGGCCTTAAGTCCAATCAGAGTGGTTGGTTACTCCCAGAACTTTTGTGCCATTATTGCACTAACATGTTATGCTGAGAAGTCACCATTGTAATCCATAGGGTTTGTAGCTGGGTTGGTGTTTGCCTTTCTCTGTAATGTGCAGAGTACCTTCCAGTACCATGAACACTAGTCTTCACTAGGGGTGAAGGCTTATCTAGCTACGCACCAGCTCGACTTCCCTGTGTTCAATGAGATATATATTTATCTCGTATATGATTTATATAGCTATAATTTATCTTAAATGAACTTTTCTATATGCTATGTTTTTTTTCCTTTCCACTGTACAAAAGTGTAGTCTACTGAACTCTTGTATACTTATGATTGACTTAAATAGTTATCAACTTATGGTCTCTCTTAATTTTGTTTTACCTTCACCTTCTTCACTGCCTATTTTGAGGTATATTTTAGAGAAATAAAAATATAAATATAATACATTATCAAAATTAGATATAGGAATAAAATATTAATATAAAATATCAAGTTTCTAGTAGTTTTATAAGTACTACTTGGTTTAAAAATATTTTACTTCAGTATATAAGTAAGGTTGTATGAATGGATGGCCTTTAATGTATATATGCTCCTTGCCTATAATCTCACTTCTGTCCAGTTTAAGATAAGTGCTCTAGCCCAAATAACCACTTATTTTCAGACACTTTCACACTTTTCCTTTCTCTACTTATTTGGTAGAGCCTATCCTGTTTAAATATAATTACATGCTTAATTTCTAACAAACACTATTTGAATACACTGTTTTTTCACTTAAAACAGCTTTATTTATGGTACACGTATGTGTGTGCTTGCATGTGTTTATATTCCACATGTATGTACAGGTGTCTGGAGGCTAGAAGAAGGCATTGGATCACTGGACCTTGAGTTACAGGTGGTTGTGATGTGCCCAATGCAGATGCTGGAAACCAAACTGATCCAGTGCACATGTGGAAGCGAGATAACAACTTGCAGGAGTTACTTCTTATTTTTGCTAATTTAAGTATTTCTACAGAAAAAAATAGAAACAATATATTTGTAAAAGGACCTTTTTTTTTTGCTAAGGAATTATTTAATGTGTGTTTTGCCTTCCTGTATGTTATGTGCACCATGAATATCTGGTGCCCGTGGAAGTCAGAAGAGGATATCAGATCCCCTGGAACTGTGGTAAAGGATGGTGGTGAGCCATGTGGGTGCTGAGTCGAAGCTGAGTCCTGGGCAAGAGCCGCAGAGCCCTTAATCTCTGAGCCAGCTCTCTAACCCTTCCTTTTTTCTTTTTCTCCAAAATTATTTATTTTTATTTAAAAAATTATTTTGGGGGACAGAATTTCAGTCTGTAGCCTTGACATGTAGTAATTGTTATTATAGATTAGGTTGGACTTGAAATCACAGAAATCTTTCTGCTAATGACTCTTCTCGGGATTAAATGCGCTGCACCATATCTGGTTTAAGAGATATGTTTTGAAATGATTGTTCATGTTCCATTATGCTAACTTAAATAAGCATGTAAATTTTAGAAATCTTTAATTTTGAAAAGCTACTGGTAGTACTTTGGAAGTCTCTCCTCAGCTAATAATAAAGATTTTCAAAAGTCTATTAAAATAAGCAATGTGCTTCTTATAAACAGCATATTTTTATTATCAGTATATAAAAGGAGATTTGGTATTTATAAATTAATGAAATGTTCAAAGAAAAGTAAAAGTATTGATTTTTGAAAAAAATTATTAAGAATTATGTCTATATAAAGTCCATTTAAATTTTTTTCTGAATTTTGAAATGTATAATACAGGAAGAATATGAAATATATAGGTAAACATAAAGATAATTTTTATCTCTATATATGGGATAAATTTAGAGAAATCCTGAACATTTCTTTTTGTGTTTGCTTCACATATAGTATTTATGATGATTCTCATATCTAATCTTGTTTTCTAGATGAAGCATTGGATGATTTAAAATCCCAGAAGAAAAAGATAGTAAGTTAAATTTTATTTAAAGTTAATTTATATAAATCAGTTAAGAATTGGGTTATTGGGCTGGAGAGATGGCTCAGTGGTTAAGAGCACTGACTGCTCTTCCAGAGGTCCTGAGTTCAATTCCCAGCAACCATTGGTGGCTCACAACCATCTGTAATGGGATCTGATGCCCTCTTCTGGTGTTTCTGAAGACAGCTACAGTGTACTCATATATATAAAATAAAGAAATAAAATCTTAAAAAAAAAAAAAGAATTGGATAATTAAAGTTTGCTTATATATTATAGCTTAGTGACTCTCCAAGGAACACTTTTTGACAGTATTTTAATGTTGAAGTTAAATTATGATTTTTTTTAAGTTAATATGTAGGAAAAAGTAGTTTAGGTGTATGGATTTTTTGTGATTCTGAGAATTTATATTAATTGGAAGTTAAGAAGTAAGTAAATGACATTGGAGAACTAAATGAGGCTTGGAGGATTAGAACCTAGATTGTGTTAGAGCCCAAATGGAAGAAACATGGACTCGTGTTAATTCTTAGGTTTCCTTAGTACCATGATGCAGAGAGAGAGAGAGAGAGAGAGAGAGAGAGAGAGAGAGAGAGAGAGAGAGAGAGAGAGGTGAGGTTGGTATCTAAAGTTTGTAACAAGTGAATTGATAATTGATCACATCCGATAGAAGGCTAATATCCAAAATATATAAAGAACTCAAGAAGATAATCACCAAAAACCCAAACATCCCAATCAAAAAGTGGTTTATAGAACTAAGCCGAGATTTCACAACTGAGGAATCTTGAATGGCTGAGAAGCACCTAAAGAAATGTTCAAAGTCCTTAGAGATCAGAGAAATGCAAATCAAAACAACTCTGAGATTCCACCTCATACCAATCAGAATGGCTAAGATCAAAACCTCAGGTGACAACACATGTTGGAGAGGATGTGGAGAAACAGGAACTCCTCCATTGCTGGTGGTATTGCAAACTGGTACAACCTTTTATCTTTTAAAACCTTTCTGTACATATATCCATTATATTTATTATGTTACATAGGATCACTTTGTGCAAGTATGTATTATACGTTGAGCACATTCCATCTCATACTCCCTGTGGTCCTTGCTTCCATTACTTCCCTTTGTTCCATAGACAGTTCTACTTTATCTTCATGTCATGTGTATATATATATACATGGTTTGGTGTGTGTGTCAAATTTAGGAATCACATATAGGAGAAAATCTACAATGTTTTTCAGAGACTGACTTAATTTTCTTATTATGCTAATCATAAACCTAGCAATAGATTTTATCTGTAGTTATGCTGATCGAATCAGTAGCTACTTGCCACATTTGGCTATTTACATTTTTATTATTTATAGTGAAATAAAACTGTAAACTTAATTTCTAGGTCACAAAGCAACATTTTAAGTGTTCATTTACCATATTCATCTTAGTAACTTTACTGTGCCAATGCAGAAGCATTTCTGTCATCCCTGAGTGTTCTGTTGGATGATACAGGTCTGAGAGTCTAATGAGAGTCAGTTCTTTAGTATTTCATGATGATGTTGACTTGGGGATGTATTTCATGATACTCTTTCTTTACCTCCATTCCTAATTTTTTACTAGTCCAAAATAAATTTTACATACAAAATTGAAATTGCTCATCTTGATAATTTATTCTAACTTTGAAATAACTAGTGAAATATTTTAATTTTACTAAATTGAGAATTATAAATCATTCCTCTAAGGACTTAGATTCTTAAATTTTAACGTTTGGTGGGCAGTCTATTAACTATAATTGTGGCAAGGTATTGCTTTTAAAACTATGCTTTAACTAAGTAAATGTAGTGTGGGCTGCTTACTAAGATAAGTGTCTTGGAATAAATAGGACATATAACAAATATAAGTGGTTATTAGTCCCAAGAAGGAAAGGGTTATGTTCCAGTTTTTCCAAAAGCATTTTATATTGCACACTGATTATTTGTCATAACTGTCTTGTACTAAAATTTGACTTTTTCTGATATTGTACTATAACTGTTAAAATGATATTTACTAGTGATTACTTACTTTTAAAATTGAACCTCCTTATTAGACCTATAAAGTGCTAAAACAATGAAGCTTTTAATTACGGTCCCTAGTATGAGCATAGAACTTAGTAAAAACTTAAATTCTGTGATTGATTTTTTTTTCTTCTTCTAAAGATGTTTGAATCTAAGTATGAAAAGAGGATGGGGAGAAGGTTTGCCTTTTGAGTCACTTGAGCAAATTCCATGGCTGTTCTCCCAGTTACTGAATTTTCACCACGTTTGCAGCAAGCTAATTGCTTCTGCTAATAAATAATCTAAAATCGATGCTGACAGCAGTTAATTGGCACAGAGATTTTATTTTGTAAAGCTCTTGGCTAACGACCTTCTTAAATTAATAGCATTAAGTGCTGTGAGGAAATAAATCTGAGGAATTGCCTGTCATTTGCTTGTCATGTCTAATAACTTCCAATAATGATGGCTGATAGATTTTTGCACATTCCATTATTGAAGTTGGTGCATGTAATTATTCTCCTCATTATATGTAAACAATTAGCGATATTTGGTATTTCCTTGCAGTAAAGCTGTTAAAATGCAAGTAACATATTAGAGGTTAGATACTATTTTAAAAGCTTGGATTTTTATTATTTGATTGCAGGAAAGTCTTTTGATTTAGATACATTTGCTAGTTATAAGTATAAAAAGGAGGGCTGGCTTTATCTTCCTTAATTCTAATATTGATACTTTAATACCTTTTGAGTAAGATTTATAAAAAATTAATAGTATATGTTTCAAAATATAACAATTAATGGAAATTTTTGTTTGTAGCTTGAAGAAGTCATGGAGAAAGAAACTTATAAGACAGCTAAGTTAATTCTTGAAAGGTTTGATCCAGACTCAAAGAAAGCAAAGGTAAAACTGATAACACTATGTTACGATTACAAATTATTCATCGTAATTGGCTACTGTATAATTTAAACATTATTGTAATTGACAGGAGCTTGAGCCGCCATCTGCTGGAGCAGCTGTAACTGCAAAGCCAGGACAAGGTAAATAACTTTGTAGAAACTGCTGCTGCTGTTGGAAAGATCCATATTTATCCAAGTGAGTTTACAAGTGTGTGTTGGTGGTGTGTAAAAAATTAACTGCTTTTATATTAATGTATACTTGGTAATCTGACATATTACTTAGGGTAGATAACACTAATTTTATTTTGTTTTTGTTTTATGGGAATATGTTGATAAGTTAGAATATTGAATAAGAGATTAAAGTATATAATTGGTTTTAATCTGAAAATGTAACTATTTTCACCTATATTTTAAAAGATTTCACCTTGTAAATAATAATCTCTGAAGTATCTTATTAATATTTTTTCATTTTTATGATTTTCTTCTGGAGAATGAAGTTTTTTGCCAATGTTGAAGTTTGTTCTAAAAGAATATATTCATTTGATAAAAAAGTGAAAAAACTTAAAAATGAGAAAAAAAGAAAATGGAATTTCATATCACAGCAAATTTTTGAAGTTATATTACCTACCATACTATCATCACCATTACATTAAGTATTATGTAAATTTTCAAGTCATTTTAATTTATTATTTCGTGTATAATGTACCAGGGCGTACATGTAGCAGTCAGAGGACAAACTCTGTAGAGTCATCAGTCCTACTGTTATGTGTGTTACAGGGATTGAACTCAGGTTCTCAGATTTCTAAGCTGCTTCATCAGCCTCCAGAAGTCATTTTAAATGCTTACATAAAAGATCTCCTAAAGTAGAATGTGAAAGATATTTTGAGTTTGCATTAGCATTTAATTTTTGTATTTTTGCTTTAACTAGAATCTGGTAAGTTTTTAAGATTTTGTGGCCTTGAAGAATATCAAATACATAGAAATCTGCAGTTCTCATCCTTGCAGAGCTGAAGGCTGATTTAAAGTTACAATAGCATTTATAACTTTGAGAAGGTAATCTTTTATTATTATCCCAAGGACCATGCAGATTAAATGAGGCACATTTTTAGGTTTTCTAATTGATACTGCTGAGTGGATAGAATTTACTCTCTCAGTCTTTATAACTAGGATTTTGTGTTAGAGAAATATTAACTTCATCCTTTCTTTCTTTTTTCTTCCTTCCTTCCTTCCTTCCTTCCTTCCATCCTTCCTTCCTTCTTTTCTTTTCTTTCATTTTTTGATTGCTCTTTTGGTAAAAGTAAAAGTTCATATACTGTTAAAGTAAACTACATATATGTGTTTGTAGTGAAATTCCCATTTCATAATCAGTATACTTTAGAATCATAGAAAAAGTTTTGTTATACGTGAATCATATTAAAAACTTTATTTATTTTATGCTCTACCTACATGTACACCTGCATTCCATAAGAGGGCCTCAGATTCCATTACAGATGGTGTTGAGCCATCATATGGTTACTTAGAATTGAACTCAGGACCTCTGGAAGATCAGACAGTGTTCTTTAGCCCTGAGGCATTTCTCCAGTCACAAGCAATTTTATGTATATAGTACTACTTCTTAAAAAATACTGAACTCATAGAAGCAAAGTGTAGAATTGTTTCCCAAGATATAGAGTTGATGAAAGCAATAGGGAGATAATTGGTCAAAGAACACAGAATTTTAGTTATATAGGTGAATAAAATGCCTAGACAGCTAATGTACAGTATAATGACTATAGTTAGCAATGCTGTATTGTTTACTTGAAATTTACAAAGACTGGATTTTATGTGTTCTCCACATACAAAAGAACTGGTATGGTGGATATGGCTAATTAGCTTGACTGTGGGAATCATTTAATAGTGTGTGAGAAATCTTTTGAATAAATAATACTGCTGGCAAAAATGTTTTTTAATGTAGTACTTATAGGAAGCTGTGGTTGTTACTTAAAAAAAACTTTCTTAGGTATTTTATCATTTAGTTGATGTAAGTTATTTTGAGAATTTAAGTGTTACTTAGAAACGTTCTTTTCTTTATCCTCCTCCTCCTCCTCCTCCTCCTCCTCCTCCTTCTTCTTCTTCTTCTTTTTTTTTGGTTTTCCAAAACAGGGTTTCTTTGTGTAGCCCTGGCTGTCCTGGAACTCACTCTGTAGATCAGGCTGGCCTCAGAAATCTACCTGCCTCTGCCTCCCAAATGCTGGGATTAAACCGCCTGCCTCTGCCTTCCAAGTACTGAGATTAAAGGCACCACTGCCTGGCACTTAGAAACTTTCAAGAACCAAATAAAATTTTTCTTCTGACACTGAATCATAAATATAGAAAAATTACGCATATTTTCATTTGCTTTGGATACTTGTACTGCTTTTGGATAGTCTTACAGAGAATTCATATTTAACTATAATATGATGAGTCATTTAAGAACATCCATTGAAGGAGCAAGCACTGAGTCAGTGGGTTAAGGCACTTGCTGCCAAGCATGGTGACCTAAGTTCCATCCCTAGGAGCCTCATGTTGGAAAGAGAGAGCTGACTTCTGCAAGTTGTCCTCTGACTGCCACACATACACCATGACATGCATGTACAAATTCCTTCACCTCAGATTAATAAAGACACTAAAATGTACTGAGTGCTTAATAGGCAGATGCTTAGTGAATAAGGAGATCAGTGTATCATTTCTTAACCTTAAAAAATCAACAACTGTGTATGTGTAGGGGGATGCTGTTGTGTGTGCAGCTGTGGATGCCTGTGTATGTGTAGGGGGATTCTGTTGTGTGTGCAGCTGTGCATGCCTTTGTATGTGTAGGGGGATGCTGTTGTGTGTGCAGCTGTGCATGCCTGTGTATGCACATGCATGTGGAGGCCAGAAGACATTCATGCTGTCACATTCTTCAGGTGCTGTTTACCTTGGGTTCTGAGGCAGGGTCTCTCAGCTTCTCCAGCTGGGCTAGGCTGGCGGCTAACAAGCTCCAGAGATCCTGTCTCTGCCTCCCAGCACTGAAGCTCCACGGCCATGGTTTCATTTTGTGGGTTCTGGGCATTGAACTCAGGTCCGACTGCTTGAGCAACACCTACTGAACTGTTTTCCCAGTCCCATCCCCTTCAAAAACTTTAGGACTTTAAATAAAAAAATAGTATTTATTTTGGGTATATTCTAGGATATCTTATTCTTAGCATATAATTACTGTTTTGGACTTTTCTTATATTTAAAAAGTTCTAAATTATGTTATAATTTTATTCTACTTTTTGAGAATTATGTGTGTTATGTTGTTTAATCTTATTTAATATCTTTTAGTTTCCTATCTTTTTGTTCTTTGAGAGAGGGTTTTACTCTGTAGCCCAGACCAGTCTGGAACTTATCAGTTCTCTTGCCTCACACTCGTAGGTGTGTGCTACCTTTCCCAGCTTCCTGTGATTTTTTTTTTTTATAGGTGGCGTAGTCATGTAGTTGTTGATTTTATGTTTGTTAGTTCTGAGTTTCTGTTAGTTTGAAGTCTTTAGTTTTTGCTGTACTGCATGCTAGCCTTCCCTTTCTCCCTCCCTCCCTTCTCTTTCTTTTAGTTGATTTATGGTTAACAGAAAGTGAGAACAAGTACTGAATATATCATATAGCATTCATTTTTGGTCCTTGAAAAGATCTACTCTCCAAAAGGATCCTACATTTAAGTGTCTTCATTTTGCTAGCTCTCTTGCAATTGCTGAGCTGTAACTGATATGTGTATAATAGATATCTTAATTTTGTATAACTGGGATAATGATGTTTACTGTGCTTAGACTGATTACAAATTTTGAAGATAGTATTGTTTGGTTTGCCTTATGTTAAAAGAAATAATACTTACTGGAATATTAACCCATTTTCTCTGAGATTCTTTTTTACTCTCAAGTATATGTCTTTTTTTAAAGAACAGTTTTGATTTATAGATGAATGGCAAAGACAGGGTAGAGTTCCTGTTTGTTCTTATACCATAACAAGAAGGTATGCTTATAGCCATATGATACATCATTGAGAAGTAAAGGCTTTACCCTTTTCTGTTCTGTGATACCATTTGATTTTATGCTATGTTTAGTTGTCTTTTCTCCTTAGACTTCTTTTAACTAGAATGTTTTCTGGATATTTCTTTATTTTTTGATACCTTGAAAGATCTTTCCCTAATACTTTTTGGTAAGGAATTTTTTTGAGTGTTTGATCTTTAAAAAAATTGTTTATTTTGATATGAAGGAATAAGCATAAATAGTACAAAAAAGTAGGGATCTGTGTGTATACATATTAAATAGAACTATCTGCTCTTAGATGCTTGTATTATCATGGACTAGAAGATGGAAAGATTTTTGTCTCAAAAAGCAATAAAGCTTGGATGGAAATGAAAAATGAAATTTGCCACCATTCAAATTCCTGTAAATTCTCTGTGTTATGTAGAAATATGTGTTTGAAAATGATAAAAATGAAATTTCTTTCAAGATTTTGATTATACAGGACTAAATTTTTGTAAGGACTAACCTTTTTCATTTTCAAGATCTTGAAATACAGGACTATATTTAATTCTAATGTACTGTCTTAGTTGGGGTCACTATTACTATGATAAAACACCATAACCAAAAGCAAGTTGAGAAAGAAAGTGTTTATTTTTATTTGGCTTACACTTCCATATCACTGTTCATCAAAGTCAGAACAGGACCTCAAACAGGGCCAGAGCCTGGAGGCAGAAGCTGATGCAGAGGCCATGAAAGGGTGCTGTTTTATTGGTTTGCCCATTATGGCTTGCTCAGATTGCTTTCTTTTAGAACTCAAGACCACCAGCTGGGGGTAGCACCACCCACAGTGGACTGGGCCCTCCTCCATCAGTAACCAATTAAGAAAAAAAAAGAAAATACCCTATAGGTTTGTCCACAGCTTGAGCTTATGGAGGCCTTTTTCTCAGTTGAGGTTCCCTTTAAAATGACTTCAGTTTGAATCAAGTAGACATAAAACTGTCCAGCATATGTACTAATATCTATTTCTTTTTCAACAAATGTTTACTGAATGTCTGTCTGTTGATGGGGATACAATAGTAAACAAAAAGGACAGCCTTTTTGTTACCCATGTTGTAAAGAGGTAGACAATAAATAGTATTGATAGAGTTAAATAAAGATTGATAAATAGCAAATGCCTCCTGGAAGGGCAGATTGTAGTTTTATTAGGTAGAGTTGCTAGAGAAGGTCTCATTGAGGGTTTATTAAAGACAGGAAACTAGTGAGGATATGAGTTATGTAGATACCTGAAGGAAGAGTATCATAGACAGGAACTAGTAAGTACAAAGACATAGAGAGAACAAGCCTAGAATACTCTAGAAAGAGCAAGCCCAGTAGGTCTGGGCTAGACTGAGTAGGGGGGAAATAGTAGGAGACAGCAAGAGAAATATCAAGGAACCATCTCAGATAGAGCCTTTTAGAATGTGGATTCTTATAAGACTTCTGTTTTCAATTTTTTTTTATTTTAAATTTTGGTTGTTTTAAGGCAAAGGATTAGTGTGACCTGATTTGTGCCAGTAAGACAGTTTGATATCTGAGAAGTTGAAAAGGGAGCAAAGGTAGAAGAGGAAAATGAGTCAGAAAGCTTTTATAGTAACCCAAGGTGGTATTGAAGGTGGTTTGGATTTTGAGTAGTAATAACATTAGAGATGTTTTATAAAAAAAAAAAAAACAAACTAAAAATTTACTATAACCCTGTTGAATGCAGAACTCGTTGATTAGATACAGGGTCAGTGAAAAGGAAAAGGTGACATTAAAAATACTGAACTGAAAAACTAGAAAGATGGATCTGTGGTTTAATGAGATTGTGGAACCGGCAAGAGGGGTCCAGATGGGAGGTGAAGAACAAGGTTTGATTTTGGATATGTTATTTTGAGATGCCAGTTAGACATCTGACTAGAATTTTTAACAAAACAATTGACTGAGGCATGGTGGTACACAGTACCAGTATTTAGGAGGTAGAGGCAGGAGGATCAGGGTTTTAAGGTCATTTTTGGTTACATAGCAAGTTCAAGGTCATTTTGGGTTACATGAGGCCCTGTCTGAGCTATCCAGAGATTGGGTGGGTGGTAGATGGTGAAGAGAACAATTTGATCTGAATCTGACAAATAGGGATTTTGGATGTTAGAGATACAAGATTTAGATATAAGATTTAGATGGTATTAACCGTGAGGGTGAAAACTTGATGGTAAAGTACTTGTCCAGCATGTTTTAGGTCCTAAGTGTGATCTTTACCAACACAGAAAAATCTGCTAACACCACCTAGAAAAAAAAAATCTGAAGACCCCATGAGATTGCCACAGAAGTATAAAGAAAAAGATAAGAGGACTAGACTAAGGGCTACAAGCTTAGGTACTCACGTAGGGTAGTGTTAAAGCACAAAACCCAGGAGAGTTTGGAGCCCAACCCTATCCTGTGTAGTGTTGAGAACCGATCACTTATTTTAAAGTTCATTGTTTAGGTTCTTGGTAACCTTGAAAAGAACATTTTGATAGAGAGATAGGGCAAAAGGCCTAATCATAAAGGGTGGGAGTGGAGAAGCTACAGACAATGGAAAGAGATAATTTCTTTGAGTAAAATACTATAGAAATGTATGACTGGAGAGATTAGTAAATGACCAAGCATACTGTATCAAATAAACAGTAGCATGTTTGTGTGCTAACAGAAATCCTGAGGAGACATTGCAGTAAGTGATGATGGTAGAGAGAGAAGGCAGTTGAGTACTGTCCCTGAATAGGCGAGAAGGGGATGTGATCTAGTTTATAAGTGGAAAGGTTGGCTTCAGATAAGAGCTGATGACAGTTCCTCTCTAGAAACAAAGGCGAGATAGATGGGGAGTGGGGATTGTATCTGATACTTATTTTGAGGTAAGGTCTCCACTGTAGCCTAGGCTGGTTTTGAACTCAGGCTAATTCTCTGACTCATTCCTTGGAAATAAAGGCTTACAATGCCATGCCTGCCTTCTTTATATTATTTTATACCCCTAGGGGAGATGTAGCTGGCACTTGAAGAACAGATATGAAATAATTCTTTAGGTGATAGAGAATATAGGTTTGAGAAATGTAGGAATGCCAGGGTACCATCAAGGATATGTAAAATTAAAATAATCATAAATTTCAGACTCTTCAATGTATGGATAAAGACATGGATATAGACAGTTGGTTTAACCAGGGTCGAGGTTTTAACTAATGAATTAGGTAAACTATAAAAGGCTAAGGAGGTGAATATGTAAGGGAATGCTTTTTTATTTATTTCTATGTGTATGATTGTCTCATCATCTATGTCTGTGAATCATGTGAGTTCTTGCTATTTGTGGAGGCCAGAAACGGTCATTGGGTCCCTTGGGACTGGACTTAACAGATGGTTGTGACCTGCCACAGGGTTCTGGAAATTAAACTTGGTTCTCTGGAAGAGCAGCTAGTAGTCTTAACTGTTGAACCATAACTCCAGTCCCATTTTTTTTTTTTTTGAGGGGATAGTGTTTTGGTTTTTGGGTAAGTTTTAGCCTCAGGATTGGGTCATGAGAGAAATAAGGACATAAGGGTGATAGACAGTGAAAAGAAGGTGGAACCTGGAAGCTCCTGCTCGAAAACGTGGACCACAGCTTATATTTTTGCTTTTGTGTTTTACAGTTCTCCTTAGAATGGGTTTTACATTTTTAGACAATCTTAAACATTGCAAAAAAGAATGTGCTACAGAGATCTTGCATAGTCTGCAAAGCTTAAAATGCTTAGTACCATTTGGTCCTTTCAAATGAAGCTTGCTGGCCTTGAATAATTAATGAATTGTAGATTGCCTTGTGGTTGGAGGAAGTAAGTGGAAAGGTAAGTGTGGCTTACTTACCATTAAATTTGTTAGTCACATGATTTTAAAATAGATTGTAATTGTAGGACTAAAAGTATTAGGGAGAATAATCAAATTATCAGGAGATGCCCTTTAAATCACAGCTAACAAAAAAGTTTCCATTGTATCCTACCATGCTAGATCTAAAATTAGTTTAATATTCCAGAAAAAAAATGATTTTAATGGATAGATTACAACTTCTTGAATAAGTAGGTTTTAGAGCTCATTTGTGTTCCATGGCATTAGAATTCAAATAGTCATAAATCACTTTCACTCTATAGCAAGTGAAAAGACAGTTCATATTTTGCTGTATGGAAGGGTATGTGTTTAAGAAGAGAGTCTGGAAAAAACTTCATGAACAAAAAAATTGACATTTTAGTTGTTCTTAATTGTTAATTTTGTACTATTATAACTATCAATAATGAAACAACTGGTCCTAAAATTTAGTTTTTAACATTTATGTATTTTACGTAGACTTTCAATTTGCCCTGGGTTTCATGGAGGTGACTCAGGTTGGTCTCCATCCTGAGTTGTGGCTATTTTGTTAGGGCTGGATGGCCTACTTCTGTTGTTGGCAAATTGGTGCTATCTGTTGATTCTTCTCCACATAGATGTAAATGTTCTCATGTAAGGCTAGGATCTCAAACCAAGAGTCCCAGGGACAAGTAGTTCTTGGAATTTGCATACTTGCATTCTCTTGGGCAAACAGTCACAGAATACATATTCCAGAGAAAAGCACATAGACACCCTCCACTCTATTTTTGGGGAGGCAGATTTAGGGCTTTGTTTGTTTGTTTACTTGTTTTTTATTTATAAGGCTTTATTTTAAACTGCCACATATATCTTAATATAGATAGCAGAAACATTTCTGTCTCTATGTGTTGTTCAGTTTTCATCTCAAGCACCCCCAGTACCAGGAATCTTGTCTATGTTGCATCACTGAGTTTAACCCCAGTTGTCTTAGACTCTGTAGTATACTTTGTTAGTTCTATATTTATGACATTATGTATAGTAGTTTATCAAGTTTTTGCTTTCCAAGTGTGCAATATAGAATATCTTTCATAGTGCTAATCATAGTATCTTAGTCTTTTTTTTTTTTTTTTTTTTTTTGGTTTTTTGAGACAGGGTTTCTCTGTGTAGCCCTGGCTGTCCTGGAACTCACTTTGTAGACCAGGCTGGCCTTGAACTCAGAAATCCTCCTGCCTCTGCCTCCCAAGTGCTGGGATTAAAGGCGTGCGCCACCACCACCCGGCAGTACCTTAGTCTTAAAGATTACTTTTAGTATGTCGATGGGAACTTCTTTTTCTTTAGAATTTCCAAATTTTGTTTAAAATTTTCAAAATAATTATCAAATGGGACATTGATCAATTAATTATAAGGTATAAGTTGTTCATAGTTGACTTAAAAAACAAATCAAACTAGAAATAAGACATCAACATGAGAAAAAGTAAATGTTAAAGAAATATCATACAAAACACATGCTTAATTTGAAGTGCCAGAACAATGGCAAATGAGGTAAGACAGCCTCCTAATGTTAATCTGAGATTTTCAGTGTAGTGCGCAAACAAAAGTTGAGCTGATTTGTAATTCTAGTTTCAACTTCATAAGGTTTGGGAATGCTGTTATAGGTGTAGGGGGCATTATTTTATTTATCATGCCATGTGAGTTGAGTAATGGGGAATTGAAAATTTTAAATGGAAATGTAGGAAGAAAATAGATCATTTTCATAGATCTTCATTAAACTTAAACTCTTTGCCCGTTACCTTATCATATCTGAGGGAATAAGGTTGTAGTTCTTACTTAAGTGCTCTTCATTGAAAGGGGTATACTACATACATATAAATAGTTGGTATACTTAGGACCACAGTAGAAGGTAGAAACAAATCACAATAATTTTCTATGAGAACAGGTGTGAGAAAGTACTCTTCAGGTAAAGGGATCATTCCACAGACAGTGATAGAATATAAAAATTTGGTGCCTTGAAGAACTGCAAATATGCTGTTTCTCTCTGTGAGTTTATATCATTTGGTTGAATTGGAAGGCCTTGTTTGCTTAGTGTCCTCTATACCCTCTGCCTCTGTATCCTCCTCCTTTTCTGTGGGAGTTCCATGATCCCTAAGGGGAGGGATTTGATGGACAGATTCTGGTTAGGGCTGAATATTTCAAGTCTCTAGGCTGGCTGTAAGTTTCTGTATTTGTTCCCATTTGCTATTGGAGGAAGCGTCTCTGATGATGGCTGTGCAAGGGACTGGGTATAGCAGAATGTTATTAGAAGACATTTTATTGCTTTGCTCTTTTAGTAGAACAGTAGTATTTGGTTTCTCCCTAGGTCCTTGGGCTATCTAGTCTTAGATTCTCGGTTACCCAATCAGTGTTGGATGTGGGTTTCATCTTGTGGAGTGGGCCTTAAGTCAAATCAGATATTGGTTGGTTATTTCCTTAAGCTTTGCCCCACCATTGTACTACCATCTTACAGGCAGGACACCATTGTAAATCAAGGGTTTGTAAGCTGGGTTGGTATTTACATTTCTCCTTGTAGCCTGTGTAGTACCTTCCTATACCAAAGGTGATAGGATGTAGGGGTGAATGCTCTATTTAGGCACCAGCTAGGACTTTTCATTGCTCAGTGAGTTATGTAGGTACTGTCTTCAGCAATAGGGCCTTGCCATTAGTTTGTAGAGAACAACTTACAGTATTGGCAACAGCCTGCATTGTTTGGGGGTTCCCATAGGACCCATTTGGCCAAGAAGCTTCCGGTACTGGAAGCTTCATCTAGCGATGGGATGTTCAGTTGGGGCTTTGTTTCTTCCATTATTTGGCGATTCATTTAGATTGCCTTCATATATTTGTTTATTTTAGGAAGCTTCTACTGTATTAGGTTTCCATACTATTCCAAAATGGCCCTTTATTTTAGCTGTCTCTCCTCATATTCCCTCTCTTGTCCATCCTTCTTTTTCCTCCCCCACCCCACTCGATCCTCCTGTTCCTGGTCTCCCATCCATCTATAATTATTCTATTTCCTTTTCCTAGGAGGAATCTGTCTGTTCTCCTTGTCCCTTACTCTGTCCCTAACCTCTGTGGTTCTGCATATTATAGCTTGGTTATCATTGACTCAACAGCTTTGTCTTTCTTGGGTTACTTCACTCAGGATAACCTTTTTTTCCCTTCTAATTCTACCCATTTACCTGGGAATTTCATCATTTCATATTTTAAAACAGTCAAATAATATTCCATATTGTAAATGCACCGCATTTTCTTTATCTATTCATCTGTTGAGGTGCATCTAGGTTGTTTCCAACTTCTGCCTATTTTGAACAGAGGAGCAGTGAACAGGTTGAACAAGTGTCTCTGGAAGGATGAGTATTTTGGGTATATGCCAAGAGTGGTATAGCTGGATCTTGAAGTAGATCGATTCTTATCTTCCCAAGGAACTATGCTACACTGATTTTTATAGTGACTGTACAAGTTTGCAATCTCAACAGGAATGGACAAGTGGTTCTCTTCATATCCTTGCTTGCATGAGCTGTAATTTGTTTTATCACTTTTAGCCATTGTGATGGGTGTAAGATGAAATCTAAATCAAGAAAACAGTTTTTTAAGCTTGGAGATTGGATAGAACAGAGAACAAAGACTCTTGAGAGGCATAAATCATTTATGATATTATCTAGTATAAATATGAGAGGAGGGCATGCACCAAATAGTATGGCAATGTAAGGATAAAGAAGAGACTAGAGCAGTGGTTCTCAGCCTATGGGTTTCAACCCCTTTTGGGGGTGAATGACCCCTTTACAGGAATCACATGTTAGATAAATTACATATAAGATATTTACATTACAGTTCATCACAGTAGCAAAATTACAGTTATGAAGTAACAAAATGAAAATAATTTTATGGTTGGAGTTTACCACAACATGAGGAACTATTAAAGGGTCACAACATTAGGAAGGTGAGAACCACTAGATTAGAGAGAACTCAAGGGTAGATCAATGTAGTTTGATGGTAAATTTGGAAAGTAGAGGGCAGGAGACCTCATCAGTAAATCACCCAAATTATCTACCAAGACTCTTGAGAGGCATTATAAAAATGATGCCTGATAGTATAGTGCTTTAGACATGCTACCCTTTCCATGTGAGAATCTGCAAGCAGCTGTGTGCTTGCACAGTCTCATCTCCCAATTGCTAAGGAGGTAATTCTGTGAATACTCCAGCTTCCATGATCTGGGAGTTGATATTCAAGTTACTGTTGAAAATGCCTTGGTCAGTTTCGAAAAATAAATAGTTATTTTTATTATAGAATATTCATCTCAAGGTTATTAACAGAATGCTACAGATGCAGATTTTATTTTATTTTTTTAACTTTTTTTAAAAAGATTTATTTATTTATTTTTTATGTATATGAGTACACTGTTGCTGTCTTCAGACACACCAGAAGGGGGCATCAGATTCCATTACAGATGGTTGTGAGCCACCATGTGGTTGCTGGGATTTGAACTCAGGACCTCTGGAAGAGCAGTCGGTACTCTTAACCGCTGAGCCAACTCTCCAGCTCCCGCAGATTTTATTTTTTGCAGTTAGATTTTCACTAAAGAAATTCATAAATAACTTGTGACGTGTTTAATATGTCAATAAATATTTGTATTTTATTATTTTATTTAATTTGAGTGATTGCCTTAATGTTTATCTTGTGCTACATGGATGCCTGGTGCTGGTAGAGGTCAGAAGCGAGCATCAGATCCCCTGGAACTGGAGTTGCAGACCATTGTGAGCATGGGTGCTGGACCCAAACCCCAGGCCCTGTGGCAGAACCAGCACTGCTCTAGACTGCTGTGGGAGAGCCACCTCTCCAGTCTCCCTAATAGCTGTACTTTAAAAAAGATGTTTAAGGTCTGAAGAGATGGTTTAGTAGTGGGAAGCACTTGTTCTTACAGAGGACCTGGACTCTGTCCCCAGCACCTACATGGTGGCTCACAACCATTTGTAACTCCAGTTCCAGGGAAACCAGGATGATGAGGATACCAGGCATGCACATAGTGGACCTATATATATGAAGGCAAAACACTTCAATATAAAATAAGTAATTTAAAAATATTTTTATTATTCTATGTATATGAGTTGGTTTTTACATTTGTGTAAGTGTGCTACATGCCTTCCTGGTGCCTTTGGAGTTGAGGTTACAGACAGTTTTAAGCTACCATATGGGTGCTGGTAACTGAACTTAAGTATTCTGCAAGGGCAGCAAATGTGCTAATTGCTAAGCCATCTTTCCAATCCCTGAAAAAAAAAGTAATTACTGAAGAAACTAGATTGTTTAAGACTGCTTACGTTATCTTTTTAGTTTTCATTTTTCTAGTGTTAGGGATTGAATTCAGGGCTCCGCACGTTCTTGGCAGATGTTTTACTACTTATCTATAGCCTCAGCCCTTGATTTTTTTTTTTTACCCTGGGTCTTCCCATGTAGCCTAGGCTATATAATAAGGAAGTGAAATAAGAGATGCCATTGATTTAGAAAAGGCAGCATGCATATGAAATAACCAATAGAGGTATAAGTTCGAATATAGTCTTGCCATAAACTGTTTTATAATTTTTAATTAAACATTCTTTTCCTTTGTTTATTCTAACATAGTAGTTTGACTCTGTTGGTTAAAATTTTGAATTTAAAGCCAGTATAGATAGACATATGCTCACACTTGGTGGCTGAATTTTGTTGACTGATTATTAATGAAAGTATTAAGTCATCTTTCTGTCAAGAATTTACTCTAAGGTTACGGATGTAGCTCAGTTGGTACAGTGTTTGCCTAGTATATGTGAAGTCCTAGCCTTGTTGCTGCATGCCTCTAATTCCACTACCTAGGAGGTGGAGGACAGGAAGATCAGAAGCTCCAGGTCATTCTCAGTTACCTAGGGAGCTTGAGGCTAGCCTGTAATTTATGCACCCTGTCTAAACAACAAAAATTTAAAAAACCTGTCAGGTAGAATCCACATCCAAAGTGTTTCATGCACTTTTACTGTTTAGGCCATTCAACATATAATTTCTTCAGTTTCAGCCCAGTCATTTAGGCTCATGACAGTTTAATATGATATGCAGAATTAAAAAGTTACAAAGGATTTCTTTATATGATATCTAACACTAAGGTGTAATAACTTCATTTATGTCATCTAGTAGGGATCATGAAATATTCAATGTAGCCAGTTAGTAAATGGCTCTGAGAGCCATATGGTCCTTTTTACAACTTTGCAACTGTCTGAAAGCAGCTATAGACAATGAGAGAGAGAGAGAGAGAGAGAGAGAGAGAGAGGAAGATGAAAAGGAGGAGGGAGGGAGGGAGGGAGGGGAGAGTAGCAGGCTGTTATCCAAAAAAAAAAAAAAAAAAAAATACAAAACCTGGAAGCAACTTAAATTTAGTATATTTGACTAGTCTACTACAGAGAATTTTGTAATTTTTAAAACTGAAACCTAAGGTTCAAGTATGACAAAACATTATATATTCAAAATGGAAGTTTTCTTTCTCTGAATGTGTTAGTACAAGTAAGTGTGGCAAGAAGATAACTATAATATGAAGAAATAGGTAGCAAAATAGTGAAGTCAAGTTTTTAATAGCATTTTTTAAAAGAATTATTTATTTTATGTGTATGAGTACACTGTACCTGTCTTCAGATAAACCAGAAGAGGGCATCGGATCCTATTACAGATGGTTGTGAGCCACCATGTGGTTGCTAGGAATTGAACTCAGAATCTCTGGAAGAGCAGTCTTAACCGGTTGCTGAGCTATCTCTCCAGCCCTTTTAACAGCATTTTATGACTACTTGTATTATTTTATTATTCCAGAATACATATGGTATATTCCCTTATTAAAATTACTATTTTTAGTCTTGAAAGCAAATCTGCTATTTGAAGTTTCACTAATTCTGATGTTTTCTTTTGTGTATCATAGGAAGGCTTATTATAAAAAGATGTGACTCATAACTGGATGGTGATTTTATTATATTGAATTTATTTTTAAAATGTCAGACAAATCAAATTTTGTATAAACATACAGTTGAATTATATGTTTGTAAAAAGAGTCCTCTACTTTTGGTGTTATGTAGAGTTCCATTATAAGTGG
The DNA here is from genome assembly GCA_036184795.1 of Tokudaia tokunoshimensis. Taxonomy (NCBI): domain Eukaryota; kingdom Metazoa; phylum Chordata; class Mammalia; order Rodentia; family Muridae; genus Tokudaia; species Tokudaia tokunoshimensis. Next base: position 48,757,478 of record BTHU01000004.1, on the reverse strand, counting down.
TTAAATGCAGTGTCTTTTGGTGCCACAGAATTTTAGCCAACATCATTTATGGTTGTGGCTAATATAGTATATTGGACATTAAGTCTTAAAATATGCTTATTATTCTCAGAGATTCGTCAGCGAACTGCAGCTCAAAGAAACCTTTCCCCAGCACCAGCAAGCTCTAATCAGGGTCCTCCTCCACAAGTTCCAGTATCTCCTGGGCCAGCAAAGGACGCTTCAGCTCCTGGGGGACCGCCAGAAAGGACTGTTGCTCCAACCTTACCCAGGCGCCTTGGATCCCCTGCTACTTCAGTTCCTGGAATGGGTAAACAGAGCACTTAATGTTATTTACAGTTTATATTGTTTTCTCTGGTTACCAATAAAATGGGCCATTTTCAGATAGTATGGAAATGGCATTTCATTTGGAAATAGCAGGGCAGTTATCTGATTAAGCAGGAGTTCCATATTCAATTAGCTATAACTCTTTACAGCTGGCACCTTGTGATACCAAAACCTATTTCTTGAGCTCATTTAACTGTTATGGCTTCTTTGTTTAAATGGCAATAAAACTTTGTAGCATTCTGTAGTCTACAGTGTAGCATTATCTTTTTATATTCAATTCTTAGAATGGCTCCAGATTTATATATGGTAGGGATAGAGGGGAACGCTTTAGAAAGTACTTATATTCCTTGCTAATTCCTCATCTAGACAGTAAAACATGACAATTATCGTATTTCAGGAAAAATATTTGAGCATTGTGGTGCCTGATATTACTTTTGTAAATAGGAGCTTCTAAGTCACAGTACTGTATTATTCTCTGATAGGTTCCTTTAAGTTCTACTAGGAGTGTGATCTGTAGATTTTATTCAGGGGTATAACATACTTTATATTTTTTTATGTGTGATTAGGGGCTTGGAAGTCCACTCACTGCTTTAGCAGTGACAATATTTCATGTATATCTCCATGTCAGATTATTAAATAACAGTAAGCTATATTTATGGTATTTAATTCTAATTCAGGTACTTTAGTATTTCATGACTAATTACTATTATATAGCTAGAGTTTATAATAATTTGAGACTAGCTACTACTTTAATCAGGTAGGTAATTAAAGGATTTATGTAGATTAAAAAGAAGACCTAGTGTTACTTATGGTAGATTCTTGCTTGCATTCCTTTAAAAACTCAGCTGAGATTATAGAAGACTAGGAAACTATTGATAAACAAATTAAAAGAACTGACTACAAATGGAAAGCATAAAAATTTTACAGCATTTAAAATGATTTTAATAATACCTCAAAATTTTATGTGTAATGATAAAAATAGTCGTATATTTTGTGAAATTAAGAAAATTAAATGGATTAATTAATTAATTAATTATTAATTAATTAATATGAGATACCCATAACTTGTAAATTCAAATTTTGGTTGTTTAATGTAAGAACTTTGGGGTAAGAGTCTTTTAACTCACATGCAACTTAACCACTTACATAGCTGTAAGGACTACATTATAGCATAGAGCTGTACAGGCACCTGTAGCTTAAATTTCATTGTATATAAATAAAGCATGTTTTGCCCAAGTTTTTAATTAGCTTCTGTGGAAATACTATTATATTGTACATTGCCCCAAAACTGTGAAGGAGTTAAATAAGTTATCATTGAAAAGATTAATATTTCATTTTTTATTTTAACATATTTGTAAGAGAATCTATTTAATTTATATTATCACAGTGCTCCCATATGCTTGAAAATTAATAACCAACAGGTACTTGATAATTTGCCAAACTGTGTAAAAATACCCAGTATTCCTACAATAATTGCTTTTGATATTTGTTTACTGTTGCCTATGTAGCATGAGAATTAAGATACACTATTTTTAAAGTTACCAGGTTATTTAACCAAGTTATTACCAAGTTGCAGAAAGCTTAAAATACTTTAATGAAGTCTTTTATGTGCCCAGATTGCTTTGTGGACATGTTTACCTTAAATATGTAAAAACGTAAAATACTCCAGCAAGTGAAGTTGATGTAAATGCTTTTAAAATCTAGCTGGGAATGTAGCTCAGAGTTAGGGTGTTTACCCACACGCTCTGTTAGCTGTATATATATATATATTTTTAATATTTTTTATTTATTTTTTATTTGGCTAAGTATTTTCTAATTTGTTTTGATTTGCTTTGCATACTGAGTTATTTAGATATAACTTAATCCTAAATGTTTGGCTGAGTTTTAAGCTGTTTTCTGTTGCTGATCCTAATTCTTCTATAGTCAGAAAATGTACTGTGTGCTGTTTGGAACTGATTAAACGTATTGAGACCTGTTTTATGACCCATTATGTCATGTCTTTGTAACTGCTTTCTGTCTGCTTGAATAAACATGTTTTTTTTCCTATTGGGTAGAGCAGGTATAAAAGTCCATTAGGTAAAGCTGGTAGTAGTGAGTGTTCAAGTCTTCTCTTTTTTTCCTAATTTTATGCAGATCAAATTACTGATAGAAAAATGTTAAAGCCGTCAACTGTAATTTTAGATTTATCTTTTCTTAAATTTATTAAATTTTTGTTAGTTTTTGTTTTATATATTGGAAGCTTTGTTCTGATGCACTTAATATGCTTGGTATGTTGTTCTTTAATGAAAAACTATTACATGTATTCATTTCTGTGTGGCTGTGCATGGGTGTGTGCATGTTTATGAAGGTTAGAGGACATCATGGGGTATTAGGTTCTCTCTACCATGTGGGCTCCAGAGATTGAATTCAGGCCATCAGACTCGATGGTAAGCACCTCTAGCCACTGAGCCATCTTGCTGGTCCCTTGTTCTTGTAAGTTGATGCCTTTATCATCGTGAATTTTATAGTCATTCAAGGTCTCTTATACTTAGTATTAAAATATATATTTTCTATAATTTTTTACTTAAATTTATTTATTTTCCCCGTTTTTATTAAAAAGGTTATACAGAGCATATAATGAACAGCTGCTTTTTTTATTCAGTCAGGCAGACTGTTTCATCATAGGATTGTCTGGAATTTGATGCAATGATTATGTGTGAGTTTGAGTTTAAATGCTCCCTATGAAGTAAACTCATTGGTCCTATGTGTGTGCTACTCTGTCCCTCATTTTCTCTATCCCTGTGAACTGAAATTTTTTTTTTTTTGAAATTTTTTTTATGACTACATTTAACCTTTTTTTTTACTGCCACATTGTTGCTAACACTGTTTTTGACATGTGATTTTAGTGATTGTATTGAGGTTTAGTAAATATCTGTAGTCACAGCTGTTCAACTGATATGATGCCATCTCGCATACAGTTTTAAAGATCTGACAATAATATACTTACATTTTTTTTTCTCTTTGGGCCTTTAGGTTAATTATTTAGCATTATTTTTAAAAATAGTTTATTGGACTTTCAGATATTATTATGGATATTACTTTTATATTTTTCACTTTTTACAATTAGTCTGCTACTTTTCATTTCCTTTTTACTTTTATTTTTACATTTTATTTCTATACATATTATAAATATCTCTATTATTTTTTTCTTTAATCAGTTATACAGTCTCACTATGTAAGTTTGACTGGCTTGGAACTTGTTATGTAAGCCAGAGTTAAACATGCTTCTGCCTCCCAAGTGCTGGGATCATAGGTGCTCATACCAAGCTCTGCCTTATATGTTTGTGAACCTAGCTCCCATGGAGGACAGAAGGAAGGCATTAGATACTGCGAGCCTGGAGTTACAGATGGTTGTGAGCCTTTGTGTGGGACCTTGTAAACAAATCCAGTGCCTCTGTAGGAACCACCAATGCTAACAGGAGCTAAGAGACACCAAGCTCCGCTGTAGCCCACATCCTTTATGTTTTTAATCTTTTGTCACTTTCTTTGGCCTCAAGGACTTCTAAAAATCATTCTCATAATGTAGTTTGACTAATGATAAATTTTTGTGTTTTGAATATCTGAGAAAAGACCTCATTTTGCATTGCCTTCATTTAAAAAATATATTTATGCTGGATATATATTCTAGTCTGACAGTTTTCATTTTCAAACTGTTAACGATAAGTTTCATTTTAGCTTACACCTGATGAAAGTTGGCTGTTATTTTTATTTCCTTTATAATGTACCCTTTGGCCTTCTTTTAAGAAGTTTGCTCATTTTGGGAGAGTGGGGTACAAAATTATATGTCTTATATTTGGGATTTGTTAAGATTCTTTGACATGTGGTTTTAAAACTTTCAAATTTGGAAAATATGTATTTCTTAATTATGTGTATATTTTTCATTAGAGAACTATTTGACTATTTGCTATTGTTCTACAACTTACGGATCTTTTCTGCCCCCTTAATTTTTGGTCTTTTTCTATTTTAATTTGTATGGTTTCTATTGCTATGTCTTCAAGTACACTAATCACATATTTTTTTAATAATGTCTAAATTCTTGTTTATCCCATCTGTTGATTTTTTTCTTTTAACTGTACATATTATAGACTTCATGTTTGAAATTTAGTTTTGGTATTTTAGTTTTTTCTCCATGTCCTTACTTAACATACCTAGCCTTTACACTAGATTCTCAAACATGTGAAGATAGATATAATAAGTATTTTAGTACTTTTGCCTGCCAATTCAGTCATATCTGAAACAATTTTTAATTTTTCTTACTATATTTTGTATTTTTGTTTGTTTACATGGCTTGTATTTTTTTTTTTTTTTTTTTTTTTTGGTTTTTCGAGACAGGGTTTCTCTGTATAGCCCTGGCTGTCCTGGAACTCGCTCTGTAGACCAGGCTGGCCTCGAACTCAGAAATCCGCCTGCCTCTGCCTCCCAAGTGCTAGGATTAAAGGCGTGCGCCACCACCGCCCGGCTGGCTTGTATTTTTTGAATGCCAGACATTGCAAATTTTACAGGTATGTTTCTTTCTCTTCCTCTTCTTCTTCCTCCTCCTCCCCTTGTTCTTGGAGCTTTTCTTCTTTAACTCTTGGAAATAGGCATTCTGTGAATATTGTTTCCTTTAGTTTTTTTGAAAGACAGTTTTCTCAGATAGTTTCCTCAGATGCATGGGCTGGTCTGTAATCTGCTGAGTTTTGATAGTCCCTCTGTGGGTGTTTCTCTTTTTTCTTTCCTTCATGCTAACCTCCTTCTTTGGCATTGCTATGTGAATATGAACTGCGTTGTTTCTCCAGAATTCCAGTGCTGTCTTCTCAACTCTGGGAGACAGCTACAGCTCCTCTGGGTTAGCCTCCTACCTCTGCTTACAAATTGTAAGAAAAGGCTAGGGGTAGCAATTGGGATGTAAAATGAATAAATGTGAAATTAATGGAGGAGAAAAAACCACCAAAACCAAAACAAAACAAAATGAAAAGACTGGGACAGTTTCAAGGGCTTGTCTTGGTTTTTAGTTTGTAAGTGAAATTTAACCTATATTGCTTGACACACGTTAATTCTTCATATACTTCATATATTTCTCACAGTCTTTTGGAAAGATAAACCTGATCTGTTACTCTGAGTCCAAAGTGGAAGTCTTCAAATTAGTATCATAACCTTTTAGGAGTAGGCTATTTTAAAATTTAGTATAGAATCCAACATAGTTTCATATTCTAAAGAATCATGTTGATGGTTTTGATGTAGTACATACGTAGTAGATTTTTATAGTATGGCAGTTTTAGTGAATATTTTATGTTGTACAGAGATGTATAAGAGTATTTTGTTGCTTTGTTAAAATCTTTTTAAATGTTCTAACATACTCAGACCATTTTGGAAGTTGAATTAAATCTCGTGTATCTTATACATTCAAATTTCATGTGTATGTGTGTTTTTTTTTGTTTTGTTTTGTTTTTTTGTTTTTTTGTTTTTTTTGCTAGGCCTTCATCCTCCAGGTCCACCTTTAGCAAGACCCATTCTCCCCCGAGAACGAGGTGCTCTGGATAGAATTGTTGAATATTTAGTTGGTGATGGTCCACAGAACAGGTAATGTTTGCTATGCTAGTAGTTAAAGGAACATGAAAAAGCATTGGCCAGTGCATGCATGTGTATGTGATGCTTGGCTTCTATTTGTACTTTTTAGTTCTGCTAGCATATTAGAGAAATTGAATTATTTTGTTCAAACTATTTATGTGAAGTGGATTTTTATATGAATCCCTGTTGTTGGTAGTGGTGGATTCTTGCAATAGTAATGAAAACACCTTGCATTATTTCGCTCTTACTACTTTTCAAATGTTTCTCAGATTATTATGTTACTTGGTCCTTACCATCATTCTAGGACAGTAGTTATGAGTGTGCAGAGCACTTGTCATTATGTAGATGTTCAAAGAGTTCATGAGAACATGCTTGACAGCTTTACTAGTCGGTACTAGTTGCATAAAGCAACTATAGTTTAATGTTTACATAAGTTGTATATTATTCAAAACAGAATGAATGATTCTACTAAGCCAAGAATATCTTGAGTTCTGATTAGAGAACAGAAAAGGAGAACAATGTTTAAGTGTTACTGATAAGTGAGAAACACACAGAAACCATATTGTATAAAAATTTACTACTGGCCCTAATTATATATAGTTAAATGTATTTTCTGTAAGATTCTTTAGGGCTTTTTAAAATTTTTTAATTTTTTTATAACATTTTTTATAAATCTCTAAGAAGGCATCATTTCCAGTCTTATCTAATCACAAATTTGGAAGCCATTATCCCCAGGAATAAATCATTGAGAAAACTGTTGCTGAACTTAAAAAATTTTTTTTTAAAAATATTTTATATTGTGCATATGTGAATGCAGGAGCCAGAGGCTTGAATCCACTGGAGCTGTAGTTAGAGGTGGCTGTGAGATGCTTGGTGAGGGTGCTGGGAATTGAACTCCAGGCTTCCGGAAGGGCAGCTTATGCTGTGATCTTAACTGATGAGCTATTTCTCAAGCCCTCGGCTACTTAACTCATTTCTGTGAGCTTAGGATATATTCAGCTGTTCCTGAGTTTATTTTTAATATCATGTATAAACGGTATATGGATGTATATATGTATACATGCATGCATACACATGTGTGTGTGTACTTTTAAATGCTTTATGCACTGTGTTTATTTTATTTTTAAGTATTTATTAGGCACTGGAGAAGAACTCAGGATCGTGCACATGCTCCCAACTCTCTTTCATACTGGTTGTTAGTGATCTGGGAACATTCATTTATTATTATGGCACAGCTGAGTGGCCTCTGTGCAGAGCTTTATCAGTACTTGTAACTGGTGCTTATTTTCCCTTGTGTAGGTACGCCCTCATATGTCAGCAGTGTTTTTCTCACAATGGCATGGCTTTGAAGGAAGAGTTTGAATATATTGGTAAGAACTTATGGATAGTAGGTTTAAATATTTTATTCTGAAATATATCATTCTTGTCTATCCCATGTAATGTCACTTTATTTTAGGTACTGCCTGTACGTATTGGCCAGGTACATTGTCTCCTTATTCATTAATACTAAAGACAAAGCAGAAAAGATCACTAAAGTTCTTTCTTATAACGCACAGCCTCTAGACCAGCTATTCTCAGATGTTGTACTATATACAGGGAGTTTGAATTAATTATTGGGGGTGGGATCTAAGCATTAGCGTTTACAGTTAAGGTCAGTTATTTTCACAGGCAGCTGTTATTAAATGCTCACATGATAAATTATGCTTCAGAAATTTAATATACTACATCTTCTTGGACAAGATTATGGTTTTCAAAATATGCAATTATTCTATTGACTAGAAATGCAAGTTCAGTCAATTTCTTAAATAATTATTATTTATATAATTTTGCTATTATACTGCTATTTAACTTTTTATACCTTTTCTACTTTAAAATTAATACTTACATTCTCATAGTAGTTATGCAATATGCTTTAAAATTAATGTTGATTTGAACACCTATCATATAATAAGGTAGCAAATTCATGTTAAAAATTTATAACGTGAATCTGGCTATTTATAAAAGTAATCTTGTGAGTTGTCTGATAAATTTTTGAAATTTAGTTGATTGATTTTTTTTTTCTCTTAAAAAAATTCTATGTAGCTTTTCGATGTGCCTACTGTTTTTTCTTGAATCCTGCAAGAAAAATGAGACCTCAAGCTCCACGACTTCCAGAGTTTAGTTTTGAGAAGAGGCAGGCAGTGGAAGGCTCAAGTTCAACTGGTCCCATGTTACTAGAAAGTGTGCCCTCACCAGAAAGCCAACTCATTGAAGGTATAACTATGTTAACTAAAGTGTTTGTTTTGGTAATGTGTGTAGCCTAATAATATAAGCACAATATTTATTAAAGATGACAGTGAATTAATTTATCAGATTCTTAAGCATGCACATGTCAGCTATTGCTATGATGGCTTCTTCTGTGATTGCTATGATGTGTTTCAGTTTTCAAATGCAGATCATGTTATGATCAGTAGCATTTAGCACCAGTTGGTTAAGCATTGCCATTGGAATGAACTCTTGTATAGTTTGAGAGACTTGACTAGTAATGCTTTTCTGGAATCATTTTGATGTATCTAACTCAAGCATTTTGAAACAACCGTTGTAAGGACAAAATACTTAGAATATGTGTGGGTAGAATATGTGTGTGTCTACCACTCCAATTGGGAGAAATGACCAGGAAAACTTAGGAGTTGGAAAGTCGTCTTTGCATGTTTTGGACAACTTGGTTAATAATACTGTGTTTCATTTGGACAGTTTATTATTAGAGGCCCATGAACTTAACATTGCCTGTGATAAAGGAGTCACTTTGTTGTGTAGAAGTAAGATTTATCAGAACTTATATTTTAGAATTCATTTTGCAATATTAGGAACTCTTAAGGAAGTTTCATGAAAAAGTGGACGCGGTGAAGTAGAGAACTGCCAACTATTTCTTATTACTAGTATTCACTCAATTTTTTTTATTACTTAGTTCTAAATTATGAGGATGGCTAAAATTATGAAACAGACCATAATATTTTGGTGCTATACCTAGTGTATGAAAACATATTGGAAATTGACAAATTTAGTAGCAATTATTATTTACCTATGTTTGACTTACTTTCGTAGAAGCATTTAAATTGCTTTAGCTGGATTATATGAAACAATGAATATTTTAGATATCACAAGGTTAGTATGAGATTCAAGTTGTTCTTTTTTTGTTTTAAACTATGAAGAATGAACCTGAACTATGTGTGGAATGGGGCTTGGCTTTGGCTTACTAACAAGTATCAGTGTGAACGTGAAAACAGACAGCTATGACTGAGCCTGTGGACTTCCAGCGCTGAGTGAACGCGTCTTCGTCTGCAAGTCTGCAGCATCAACTCCAGCAGTGTCAGCCTTTTCCTTTGGCCTGAGTCATGCTCTGAGCTGCATGCTGGCACATGCAAACCCCTGCCTTGGCATTGTAGCCTCTTGGAATTGAGAATAAAGGATTTTATACTGAAGATGCCTAGAGGAAAGATTGAAGTCCGTTCCATGAGTAACCTTGCTTATGAAAGCTAAAGTTAATGCTTGAAAACCAATAGTATTTTTGGTTTGATTTTTTTTTTCCAAAGAGGAAAAGAAAAGCCAACAAAATACAAATCTTGATAATGGGTCCTATTTTTTATTTCTTCTACTAAGGTCAAGATGGATAGTTAGCAAACAACATACAGCTATACCTTTCCTTCTCATCTAATCTAGGAAGAACAATCCCTCAGATGTCTCATTTTCTATCTGAAATCTCCGGAATGAAGTCTAACTGGCTCAAAGTGAACCCCAGTAAGGTAATGTCAATAGGTGAAGACCAAACTCGAAGCAGGATCTGATGACTCCATAGTACTAAAAGCTGAAGCAGTAATTCTGTTTCATTAAGGACATTTTTAAAGTAGTAGTTTTTTTGTACTTCTCTTTGGATTCATCAGAGTGGCTGGCCATCTTTTTTTCTTTTTCCTTCTTCAGAAGACAGAAACTTTTCTCCAAGACTCCTATTGTTACACTACGATACAGTATCAGTCTAAAGCTGGATCCTATAGTAAATGATGCCAAGTATTTCTGATGATCAGAGGGAGCTGCATTTATTTTAAACACTGGTGGTACACTGTGTAGTTAAATTGAGCTATTAAGTAAGACAATGTGTTTTTAGTCATCTATTTTGTGCTAATAGCCAATGTAGCTGGGAGATTAAAATTCTGATTTCTAAATTCATCAGTGTTGTAGAAAATTGAGAACTGGACAATTTTGTTTTCATTTTGTATCTTTAAACATATTGACATAGCTTCTTGATAGCAGAAACTGTACAGATTATGTTCTTGGATTTACAAATTCTCTGAAAAGATAACTTCCTTCTGAAGTTTTCTTTCAACAGATATTAGCAAGCATTTATATAAATAATCTAGAACTAAGACCCTCTCCTCCCAGTCTATGCCATGGTGTCGTTGCAGTTGAGTTTAGTCTGGATTCTGATAGCAGAAGAATTTGCATTTAGGATAAGGTTTTTAAAATTTCTGAATCACGTTTTAGAACAGCATATGGAATCTTGACAAGTTTTCACCAGAGATTTAAAAGAAATTACTGTTAATCCTTGATTTTTTTTTTAATTCTAGAATTATACATCCAGATACTTTGATAACATATAACAAAAACACAGGAAACTAGGGAAATTAATTGCTTTATTTCTAAAACTGTACTAGGTATGGCATACCAAAAGGACTTGCTTTTAAATTCTTTATTTCCTTTTATGATTAAATAATAATGTATAATGTATATTACATAAGTACATAAAAATTAACTCTGCCAACTGACATTAAAGTGGTTGATTGTTTTTTTTCCTCCCCCTCAAAATTGGGGTCAGCAAGATGACTCAGTGAGTAAAAGCACTTGTCATGAAAGTTTGACAACCTGAGTTTGAATCCCTTGAGTCCACAGAAAGGTAGAAAGGGAGGCTCCACAGTGTTGGGCTCTGGCTTTTACATGCGTGCTGTGACATGTGCACCACCCCAACACTATTAATAATGATGATAAATAAAATGCTTTCCAAAATGCTATGCTATTCAAATGAATAGCATTCTATTCATAGATGTAATCTGAGCATCGAGGTCTACATTCTTGCATAAGTTTAGTGATTCTTTTTTTGCTACTATGTTTGAAAAAATATTGTTTCCATTTCTCAGTTGTATTTGTTTAGAGCTTATGTAACTGCTTTAGTTAAAAATAGTTTGTATTCACAGGATAATATGAAAATTCATGGCTTCTATTCAGTATTGGCAAAAAAGTATTAAGTAAGCTTTATATAATATAAAATTTGGTAATCTGTTATCTATTTTTTCTTATATGCACAGTACTGTTACTATTAGGTTATATTGGATGAATAAGAATTCTGTTTTCAATCTTTCTCTTATGCTCTAGGAAATTGTACTATTTGATAATGAAGATTTTGTTGGCTCCTGTTTATATATCAGTCTCCTCACCAAAGCTTCAATCTTTATTTATGTTGAACTTTCTGAATAGTATATTTTTGTAGTTTGTTTTAGATATAATTTTATCTTTGACTCATTTTTTTTAAACATTTTTGGATAATGGTTTAGTTTTGGTCATTCATTGGTTTGCAATGAACCTTTTTGTTTTAACTTACTCTTCTCTCATATAATACACATATAACACAGCCTCCCAGTCCCTCATTTCTCCTCACACCTACGGCTGCTCCTCCTCTGGTTCCCTTTAGAAAAGAGCAGGCCTCACAATGACAGTGATTGAACACAGCACAGCCAGTTGTTGTAAGGCTAGGCATATACCCTCATGTCAAGGCTGGGTGAGGCCCCACTAGGAGGAGAAAGGTCCAATGAGCAGACAAAAGAGTCAGAGATACCCTCTCTCTCATTGTTAGGAGTCAACAAAACCCCCAAGCTAAACAGCCACAGCATGTAAGCAGAGGGCCTAGCACACAGACCCATGCAAGCTCTGTGGTTACTGCTTCAGTCTGTGTGAGCCCCTATGAGCCCTGCTTAGTGGATTCTGTGGGCCATGTTCTCCTGATATCCTCCACCCCTCTGGCTTTTATAATCCTTTCTTCCCATCTTCTGTAGGGTTCCCCCAAGTCTTGCCTAATGTTTAGCTGTGAGTCTCTGAATCTGTTCCAATCAGATGCTGGAGGAAGCCTCTCTGATGACGATTAGGTGAGACACTGATGCTATGAATATAGCAGAATATCATTAGGAATCATCTCATCGACATATAATAAAACTCTTTGTTTAATTGAATTGTTAACCAATGATAAATAGCTAAATAGTACTCCATGTTTTGAATTTTAGTATACACACACACACACACACACACACACACACACACACACACGCATGTGCGCACGCGCACACACACACACATATTTAAAAACTGGTTATCATTTAGTAGAATTATTAACTGAGTCATTGGTATGAATTGAGGTGGAATTCATACCTTTGTTCCTTAAATATATTGACAAATCGTGTGAAAACTGCCATCTTTACAACCTATGAACTTAAAGACTGAAGTTGTAATTTTTTTTTTAAGAGCTAGGATAAAAATCTAAAGCTAAGGTAAGGATCTTATATATCTTTGCATGTGTGTGTTTATAGGTGAAGCAATAGTATTTATTACAGTTACATTCAGTTTTGAGTTTAAATTGTCTAGGTGAGCTGAGGCTTAGTCAGAACAGCCACTTACCAATTATTATTATTTGGTAGAAAAATACTGCTCTCTTAGTAATATTGGAGTGGAGATTAGTGGATAGGAGTGGATAATGAAACAGAGTAATGTATTATTTTTGCTTTATCACATTATGGTATTCTGTTTGTTGTTTGTTTTGTATTATAGAAACTAAACCTGATTTGAATTATCTTTTCTTGCATATATAATTAGGTCATTCAGGTTAACTATTTTGAGTTTTAGTCTTTTGGTATCTTCTGGTCAAATACTAACACCTTTTAAAGTATATTTTATATTTCCAAACTATTTTAAATTGCAGCATCATTTAAAACAAACAAACAACAAATCCCCATTTTTTTTTTTTTTTTTTTTTTTTTGGTTAGACTAGGCAAATGATGTTCCTATAGAAATAAGTATTTTGGGATAGTACATGGTTACTACACGGTCCTGTTGTAATGCTCTAATGTTTAGATGTGAAATCGCTACAGATATGTTAATACTGTGTACCTGATGATTTAGGACTTGTGTGGTTTCCTGAAAGCATCAACTCTATGATTGTGTCATAGGCATGTCATGTGTCAGGGTGTGTTGTTCCCAACAAGATTATTTTTCTACAGATCAATCCAAGGGAAGAAAAGTCCTTATAAATAAATAGGCACATCAGTTATTTTAAGTCTTAGTCATCGTTTCACCAAATTTTTACTTTTCTATATATCTTCTGGAGTATAATTTTGACTCGAAGCTGTCATGTTTTCTAATAATTGAGATACACAGTATTTCTTCGAAATCATGTATTATAGATGTTTAAAATTTCTAATAGTATGGTTCAATTTTTTTGTATTAGCTTTTTTATACAAACCTAGAATTTTAAAATTGTTTTTGTCTTGGTAAAGTTTTGAAGTTAATAAAGTTTAATATAATAAACTTTGAACCTTGACCCCTTTGCTATTGTGTTATTCTCTCCTAATTTGACCAGTGGTTTGCGCCTATGTTCACTTAAGCTTGGTGTTGTCTCCTATGTTATTAGGTTTTGGTTTGTTTTTTTTTTCTTTTTCTATTTTATATGACTTAATAGGTTGGTTTCAGAAGGCTTTACTAAGCAAATTGTAAAGTTCTTGCCAAGTAAGTATTGCTTTATGGCCAGAAGAGTTGTGGAAAACCATGACTCTTAAAATTCTGTGAATAAGTTCTGTGAGGCTTGAATTACAAATGGTTGGCAGTTCCTAAGCTTCCTGCAGAAGAACTTGTTGGCCTTTACAGCAGAAATGGTTTGTATTTATTCACAGTTTCATTTGTCCTTTCTCTTTTCCTCTCTGCCCTGCTCATTTAACAAAGCTTGAGTGACTTACTCTTTCTTCTTTGGGTTTCGGTCACGATTTCCAGTAGTGTGGCAGTGCCATTGACGTTCTGTATTATAACAAGGTAGGGCTCTTGTGCTCGTGTGTCACCGTGTGATTTATGGCCACTCCACACTACTTTTTGTGATCAGCTATTTGGGTTGTCATACAGTAAGACATCATTATGTGACTGCTCCTACTGAAATCTCAGGCTTTTACTCTGTAAAAGAAGAAAGTAGTTGTAACTGATCCTATAGACAGGAGCCCAGGATACCTGTTTAAGGAGATAATACTTCTAAAATATTTGACAAGTTCTGACAAAAGCTTTATTTGTGTTTATTAATCTATTATGCTAAAACCATGGATTTCTTATACTTCTATACTACTGTGTGCATAATGTACATAATTTTTTTGCAAAACTATTTACTTTGTGAAATTTTGACTATGTTACAAGGCATTTAACTAGAATTTTTCTTAATTTGTTTTGTTTTGTTTTGTTTTGTTTATATCAGTAACACTTATCGTTTATCCATAAAGAGCATTTATGAGGAAATTTTGCCCTTGCTAAGCTCATGTGCTTTCAATATTTTTTCTGCTAGTAAGAATGTTAGACTTACTATGAAAAAAATACTTTAAAGCTAAATTTTTATCTTTGACTTGAAAATTAGGACACTTAAAAGTATCTCTGCTTTTATCACTCCCTTCTGTCTCATTTTTTAAAATTTACAGAATTTATGTTCAATTACTAAATTTTATTAAATTATTATTAAGTGATTTAAGTTAAAACTCAAAAATAGAATTTAAAGGGAATAGATTTTTCAGGTAGGGACTAAGAACACAACTTTCTGTTTATAGAGGGAAGGAAGAAAACCCTTTTCTTTGTCTTAGTACACTGAAGTATGCAGCATATTCCAATACCTAAGTTTAAATGGTGAGCACTGAGGTAGGGATAAGGGGAGATAAGACACACAGATAGAAAACATGCATCTTGACTTCTTTCATCCTTGAGTAATAGAGATGTGTATAGGATTAGGAGAGTACTGCCTACATACACATAATGCATACATAGATATTAGTGCATATATGCATATATTCAAAAGTATACATTTATACATTGCTTACAGTTTTGCTTAGGTGTAAGAAAAATGATTTTCTGTTCAGTAACCTGGGTGATTGTATGTTTGCTTTGTTTTCTAGACTTACTTGTTGTTCTAGTTAGGTTTCTCTGTTTCTGTGATAAAACACCCAACCATGGAAGAAAGGGTTTGTTTCATCTTACAACTGGTCATAGTCCATCATTGAGGAAAGTTGGGTCAGGGACTCAAGGCAAGAGGTTAGAGGCAGGAGCTGATGCAGAGGCCACAGAGGAGTGCTGCTTACTGGCTTGCTCCCCATGACTTGCTCAACTTGCTTTTTTATACAATCCAAGTTCACTTGACCAAAGGTAGTATTGTCTACAGTGAGCTGGGACCTCACACATCAATCAAGAAATGCCCCAGGCACATAGACCAGTCTCATGAAGGTAGTTCTTCAGTTGGATTCCCTTTTCCCAGGTGTCTCAAGTGTGTGTCAAGTTCTCACAAATCAATACACTTAAGAGCATTTCATTCTGTCGAGGCCTTGAGTTTTGGACTTGTGCTTTGGACTTTAGAAGCTTATTGTGTATGGAATTATTAAAGCATGAATTTATTTCCTTCAGTTACTCAGTTATACTAATTCCTAAGTGGTATGTGATAGAGTGAAGATTTAAAAGGTAACATTAGACCATTCTTCTGTTTCTTAGTACGTTTGTATGTTTATCTTTGGCTTGCCTTTATTGAGCAGTTTTGACATTTGGATATTATCCCTGAAGCCTTACGTCTTTTTCTCTTTTCAGACTCTTTAGAAGCACAAGATATTCTTGATAATAGTACTGAGCAGAGAGATGACAAAGTACCAGTTACAGAGCAGACAAGCCAAGCGATTGAAAAAACATCTGACCCAGAGGAGCCAGAAGAGAGCCAAGACGAGACTGAGAGCGAAGAAACGTCAGCGAGCGATGCCAAGCCACCTCTTCTCAGAGCTGATTCTGTTTCTGATCTTGAACCAAGTGAAGAATCTTTGGTGACAAAGTAGTAAATACTTCCATGTGCCTTCAACTGGATATTTTTAGTCTTGTTGATGCTAGTTACTGCTTTTTTTGTGGTACTCAAGAAAAATTTGCCTTCTAGATCTATGCTTAATATTATTCATATTCAGATTGCCCAGCAAGTTCAGTGTCTCTAAGTCCTACCGCTAGGAATTGGAAAGAAAAGCACGTGGTATCAGTTAATATGCAGAGACATAGCTGTTAGATACTTTGTGCATTCTAAAGTTTAAAAAAAATTGTGTTTTCTACATGTATAACTTGTAAATAATACCCATTTTGACATAGGAACAAATTTGGCTAGGAATAATTTCTTCCATAGTGTTTACAGATTGAAACATAATTAAGATTTTGAATACTTCATCATTAAATTTTAACTTTGGAGATATTTGCCAGTGGGAAGGAGATATCTATTTAGGTGTTTACATTAAGTGATGCTGAAAGCTGTAACCTTAATTACATATGCATTGGTACAGATCCTCAGTAGGAATGCAACTAAACAGTCAAGTGCAGTAGTTCTTTTGATGTCTTTTATTTTACAACTGGGTCAAAGGCACATGATGTATATAGTTAGTTTATGTTTACATATTAATAGGAAATCCATCTGCACTTGACTGTACTTGAATTCTTGGTATTATTTATATTTGTAATATAATGATGATATATAAATGTTTTTTTTTTGTGTGTGTGTTTTGTTAAGGAAAATAAAGATGATGTGGCAGTGTTTTTTCTTTATTAAATATCTAGACTTCTTCACATAGTGTCTTGATAGATAACTTGGCTATCTGAAAAAAAAATCATGGTAGGGAGAACTCACTGTATAATAAATAGCAAATTATGGTGTTTTTCTTTTCATTTAGATTT
This sequence comes from Tokudaia tokunoshimensis, assembly GCA_036184795.1. Lineage (NCBI taxonomy): Eukaryota > Metazoa > Chordata > Mammalia > Rodentia > Muridae > Tokudaia > Tokudaia tokunoshimensis. The sequence continues at coordinate 48,740,561 of BTHU01000004.1, read as the reverse complement.
TCAAAATCAATGACATAAGAGGTTTAGTGTTTCTAAACAGAAGTTAAATTTTTCTGATTTTGAAATGTATTATGCCATAGGTAGTTTTTAACTTTGAGAGACAAATAAAAGCATTTTTAAAGACAAGGCAGTTAAATCTAATGAAACTCACTAGATTGAGTATGTATACCAAGCATCATGTGGGAAGATTTTAATGTACACTAGTTATTCTTAAACACAATATGATGATTTGTTTAGTTTCCTTTTGTGTATCTTACATTGAAACAACTGAAGTGAACTTAAATCATAGGGAGACACATTGCAATAGTGTGTACATGTTACAATAGCTAAAAGATTAGCCATTGAATGTTTATTTAAACTAAATATACTTATTATCATTTAAAAGTTTATATTTATGATTTAATACCTCATCTGACATATATAAAAGAACCCAGTTTGTTAATATTCTGAGGCATTTTAGTTTAGTACCTGTAAATTCAAGCATGTGGAACTGGACTTAAATGTCAGCTTTGCAATCTTGGGCATCTCACCTAACTTTTCTGCATTTATTTAATCTGTAAAATGAAAAGAATAATATGTTTCCCATAAGTACTGAGAAGTTAAAAATAATTTATATGATATGCCTAGCTTTCTTGCTAGATACAGCAAGATATTGATATCTTGCTAGATATTGATATTAGGTTACAGAGTAGAATTTATTGCTATTATTGAAATCCTTGTGAAATATGGAAGGGCCATAGATCCTTTCTTTGGTAGATAATGAAATGAAAGAAAACTATGAGCGCTCAATTCAGTTGCTCTGAACAGAAGTTTTCTGCATTAATGTCACATGTACGTGTCAATCAATGATAGATTAAAGAAATGGAGAACTGAAAGTAGAATATAATCTTTTTTTAAAAAGATGTGTTTATTTTTATTTAATGAGTATAAATGTCTCACTTGCATAAATGTCTGTGTCCAACCTGTCTTGACAGGTATCTGTAGAGGCCAGATACCTGGGTCATTTGAAATGATAGTTACAGATAGCTCTGAGCTGCTACATAGGTGCTAGAGATCAAACTTGGCTGCAAGAGCAGGAAGTCATCTTAGCCACTAAGCCATTTCTCCAGCTTCATATAACCTTTTTTGTTTGTAAATTTTACAAGGTGTGTGTGTGTGTGTGTGCGTGTGTGTGTGTTAGTTGCACTGTATTAAGTCTTGTTAAAAAACATCTGATGTGCACTGCTCAAAAATGAGTACCTCGGAGAAATGGGATCTATGATATCCAAGAAGATATTATAAAAACATCCCCCAAAAGAAATATAAAGGGGGAGCTAGAGAGGTGTTCCAGTGTTAAGAATGAGAACTGCTCTTACAGAATGCCAGCTTTGCTTTTTAGTTCCCAACTTGGGTGGCTCACTCCCTCCTGTAGCTCTAGGTTCAGCAGATCTGATGCCTTCTACCTGGCCTCCTAGGACACTAGCCTAATGTGTACTCTCTTCCCCAAAGATACACATAATTAAAAATAAAAATCCAAATCTTAAAAGGAGCTTAGTAAAATTCACACAACAGATAGGCAATTGTTGGTGTATTTAAAAAAAGAAAATCTTATGCTGATATTATATAGTAGACAATGTCTGAAGTGAATGAGACTCCATATTTCTGATTATTAAGATTAGCGTAAATGAGGGAGAACGTCCCTGTTCACGAGTGCTCAGCATGATGTTGAACGTCCCTCTCATTGTGTCCTCAGTGTGGCCTGCAGACAGAGCTTAGCTTCTCTCTCTGTCTTTCCTATCCACACCCTTCTACTGTAGCTATAGGGCTCTTACCCAGTTCTTTGGCTATGCTTTGCCCTTTCTGCCTTAAGTGTCAGCTTATTTTTTTCTGACAGATGGTCGCCTCTTCTCCGTCTGAAGCTAACCTTTTAGTCCTGTGTCTGGTCACTTTGTCTTTGCTCTGAATTCTTACTGCAGGGTATTTTGTTTTCCCATCAGCTGTCTTCGCAATTTGCTTTTCTTCTGTCTGCATGTGGAGAACCTAGCAGTGCCCTGCTCATTTATCGTGTAAATAGTGTGCCGAATCCAGGGACTACTCGGTACTTAACTCACGCTCTTGCTTGCAGATTGACTTGGCTGAGTGTTCGTTTTCTTTGAGACACCTTTATCCTTTAGGTTCTGGACGTGCACTGCCGTTACCTTCTCTGGCTTCTTGTTTTCAGCATCCTTTGAAGCGTCCTCTGCCATCTTTAAATGTTGATGCTCCCTGGCTTCCCCCTATTGTCAGTTCTTATTCTGTGCATTCATTCTCTGGGAGCTCTCATCAAGCCCAGGGACGTAATAATTCCTGTCTGTCTATGAATATGAGATCCCTAGCGTGGTCTGTTTCTTTCTCTTCATAGCTATGTTGCTTCGTCTGTTTTTTTGACTTCATAGCTATGTATTTACCCACCTCCTGCCATGGCATTGTGAAGTCAGTGTTTCTTTAAAAAGAACACCAAATAGCATCAGTATTCAAGCCCGAATTTAAAATATATTCTCTCTGTCTTCAAAGTGTTCATTCCCAGTTTCTTCCCCCACACCTCCAGTAGAATATTGCAACATAGCCCAGCTTGGTCTTGACTCTGTGACTTAAGGCCTCAGAATCCTGGGTGCTGGAATCATTCCCATGAACTGCTGTGCCTTGCTCGCCTCTAAACATTTTACATTTATATTATTTTCCCATTTCATTTGTATCATAATAATAACTCTGCATTATTCCAGCAAACTGCATGCTGCCCGCTGTAGGTATGTGTGTTTACACACAATTTTGTTTTTTTGGGGAATGGTCCTGTGGAAATTTTATATCTTGAATGTGGGAAAGAAACAAGATGTAGAGAGAATAAGCAGCTTTCTTAGAGGTCTGTTGGCATGTGGAAAGTCTGAGATCTGACTGTAAGCAGATCACTTGTGATGACTTTCCTTTTAGTCATTGACATGGAAACCACGGCCTTGTACATGCTAAGCTCTGCTCTGCTGAACTGTTTCTTCAGCTCCCAAAGCCTTAATGCTAATCATCATTGTATTGCCTTCTAATTCCTGCCTCTATCACCTCGGTATGAAAGCTAACTTTTAAACTATCTTTGGTCGTGCTCCTTTCCTATCTGTTCTGTGCAGTGGGTCCTCAGACCTTTGCGGCTGTCTTCAGTCTCTGTTTGAGAGAGGAGATCTGATCTGAATTACTGTACTGACTGATAAAGTCCAGTGCAGTTGTCCTCCCAGTTGGCTCACATAAATTTTTTTGCATTACAGCTACTCTCACTGCTACCTCCCCTTCACTGTACACATACTTTCAGTATACATAGGTTATTCTTTTCAGTGCTGCATATATGCTAAGTTTCTCCTAGTTGCCTACATTTCTTAAGCTCTTCCTCCTGAAATACCTCTGTTTCTGTAGATACGGAAGGAGCTCAATGTTTAGCTGTTGAATTGGAATAGCACCACTTGGAACCCAAGGTTGGAAATGTTATTATTTATTAATAAACTATAAGTTTTTCACCATGTACTCATTGTGTATACACACCTTCATAGTAGAATCAAGTCTGTAGCTGTATGTGTTGCTGATTTGTGTGTGTGTGCATGTTTTGTGTGTGTGGGGGAGAGGGAGGTAGGTGGGTGGGAGGAGGAGAGATTGATTTTAATTGTGTAATGATTGTCATTAAATAATATATGCTGAGTTCCAGAATGTTAAGTGATTGTCAGTTTTAGGTCAGGGATACTAGGCATCTCAGCCAAGTCAGATTTAATGAAGGACTACTATTATATTGAACCATGAATTTTCACTGTTTCAATATTAATAAGTTTATGATTTCTTTTACAGCTTTATTTCTGTTTCCAGCTGACAGTACCTACCTTAATTACCATGAAATGTGTTAGCTTTTTGTATGTATCACTTGAAGGGTAGACTGAGGAGAAGAGCTGTTTTGAGTGGTTGTGGGCAATGGAACTGCTCTAGGAAGTTAGCAGAAAAAAAATGTTTCTATGTGGTATAAGAATTGTAGAAGACATTAGATACAGTTCATAAATGAAAGAACTGTCAAAAAATAATTCAAGTACCAAGTAATGATGAATCAGTGTAGAAATGGTTATGAATGAAGATCTTTTATAATTTGATTTATTTCAAGTTTATTAAATTTCTAAGTGTTTTAATACTACTAGCCAACAGATAAAAATATTCTGAATTTAGACAAACAATTATAAATATGGAAGAGTTGTGTCTTTGACACAATAAAAACTAAAATGAGTGCAGAATTAAAACCTTATTGAATTGCATCAATCCACAAGCAATTTAAACTAATTGTCATTTCCTCCTTTTTTAACTACCTTTAACCTTCTTGGGACCCAAGAGATGGCCTAGTAGGTAAAGGTACCTGTTGCCAAGTCTTATGACCTAAGTTTGGTTTCTTAGGTCCGCATGGTGGAAGAAGAGATCCAATTCCCTCGGGTTGTCCTCTGACCTTTGTATGTCTGCTGTGGCACATGTGTGCCCCCCTCCCCCCCGATGAAAATGAAATGAATGTAGAAATAAAATGCTGTTTAAAATTGTGAAGTGGAGCTGTGAAGTTTTGAGTAAGCGTGAGGACCTGAGTTTGGGTCTGCAGCACCTGTGTAAAAGCATGGCATGGTTGCCTGGGGCTGTCTGTCACCCCATTACTAAGGGGTGCTGACAGCTGGGTTCAGGAGCATGCTGGCCATACCTGCTTTTTGTCCTTGGCATCATTGATAAATGTTGGAAGCTCTGTGAAGATTAAAAAGTATTCTTAAAAACTTCTTAGCCCAGAATTCTGTGAAGTCCAAATTTTTAGCTACTCAAGGCTTTTACCAGATTCCTGGCGCTTGCTCTAGGGAAACTGAGAAAATTTTATTTTCGTGGAAATAAATAATTCTTAGTCTGCTTTGAAGGGTGTTGCAGGCAGGACATTGGGTGCACATAATGCCACCTGTTGGTCAGGCTTGTGCTCTAGGTACAAACATGCCCACTACTTGTGTGCACTCCTTTGGTAGCTGAAGGAGCTAGGCTACAGCCCTTCAGTTTCTCATGGTTGTATATATCTCAACATGTCATTTGTGCGGGAGATACCTAGTTGCTTATTAGGTCTGCTTCTCAGTTCTCATGGAATACTGAACATAGACTATGTTTCTTAGTTATTATATCCCTCTTGATCTCAAACCAAAGTAAACCAGTACTTGGCACAGACATATAAAAAAAATCAGAAAGCTAGATTCTCATTACTAAGTAGTGGGCTTGCCTTTGCTAACACAGGAGATTGGTATGCTGTTTCTGTTTGAAATTCCTATGAATGATGGATTTGGGACTAGAGAGGGAGAACTTGCCCAAAGCACTAATTGAGGGCTAGGATATATTGTTTTTGTTCTCTTGGTTCCTGACATAGGAGAGCCTCAATAACATGCATGAACTAAGCTGGAGATGACCTAATAAACACGTGTGAGGAGCTGGGAGAGTTGACCAGTGCTCAGAAGAGCCTGATACTTGGGCTGGGTTTAAGTATTTCGGGTTAAGATCATTCAACAATCCTTTTCTTGCTTCTTATGAGATATGTAAAGATACTCCTATAAGAGTACACACACACACACACACACACACACACACACACACACACACACACACACTCAGACTTTCACTATGTATTTCTTGGCTGACCTTGAGTTGGGTTGTAAACCACACTGGCCTTAAGCTCACAGAGATAGCTTGCCTCAGAGTGCTGGCTCTATTGATTTTCACTTACCTGTTTCTAACCCATTCGATGCTATGACTGCTGTTTGCTTAGAACTTACATTTCTACTTTTTGACATCTAGATCTAGTGGGGCCTAGATACACATACACACTTTTATGCAAGATAATTTAAGAATATTTCCTTTTTCAATATATAGGTTAGTATATAGATTTTAAAGTTGGGTTCTTGCCTCAAAGCAAAACAGAGCAAAAGGAAATGGATTCTGTGTTTTTATTAAGGCATTTCAATGTGTGTTTTATGAACTATAAGCTGTTTCCTAAAACTGAAACTGGCTATTCATGTTTTACTGTCTATTAGCAAGAATTCCAAAGCCTTGGCTCACCTTCTAATAAAGGGGAGCAATTTTTAAAAAGTTGCAATGGTTTGCTTTATAAAAACAATCTTTCAAAAGAAATCAAATATACTTGGAATAAACTTATTCTCAACTATGTGTTCGCATAGCTACAGTGTATGGATTTTCAGAATAGAATACTTTTGAGTCCTGTAATTGAAATGGAATATAAACTGGAATAAAATCAATATTCTTGAGACCTATTTTGGTTGAATATTGTGTATGGGTTATTGCTGTTCCTTTTCAGCACATTTTCCTTTTGGGTTTTGAAGATCTGAATTCCTTTTGATCGTTCATGAAACTTTTTACCCCTTAAATATGGTAATCTCCTGTAGTTCAGCTTATTTCAAAACAACAGCCAGGAAGGATGACTCAGTGGGTAAAGCCACTTGCTGACAAGCCTGACTACTTGAGTTCAGCTCCAAGGACTCACATGGTAGAAGGAAAGAACTGATTTTAGAACATTGTTCTCTGACCTCCACACATAGACTTCACACATATACTACCACCCCAAATAAATAATAAAAAAACCATATCTGGACAGTGAAAGTAGACCATAGTCTACTGAAAGCAGAGATTTTCTTTCTGCTGTTCTCTGCTCTCCCCTTCTGCTGGCCACAGGTGGAGAGAGCAGAAGCTGTTCAGATTTCAGTAGATTGATAAAACCAATTTGTCTACCCAACAAACACTAGTTTTGAATCCAGTATGCCTCACGACTACTAAATCGAATGTCAGCAGGGTCGTAGTGTGTGCGGAGTTGGAAGAGGAACAGAAGTGATGACTTGTCTTCTGATCAAGAAGCTGCGTTCCGTTCCCCACGAGCAGTGAGCGGTATGGCAGCTGCCACTTCTGTCCTCAACAGCCCGTTCCCCAGGCGTGCGGACTGTTCGTGCACCGTGGAGTTTTATGAGCTCTAAAGAGTGATTTATGTCCTTAATTTTGCCTTATTGCCCACCAAGTACTGCCCTCTGTCAGAGGGCCTGGACTATTTAATTTTTTAGATCTTTGTCTTCATTAGTATAGCAATTTTTGCTTGTAATCTTTGTACTAGACCTCGTTGATAAGCTAAGACACTGTGAGATTCATGGTGTTGACATCTAACCTTGCCACTGACTTCTTGACCCTTCTGCTTCCGAAACATGGATTCATTTTTTTTGAAAACCAAGGTAAAACTCCATCTTTTTTTTTTACACATATCGTGGGCAGTTTAAAGGTTGGTCAGAATCAAATATTGTGCTTTCAAAATTTGATAATGTATGAGTGCAGAAGGTTGACCTTTGTTTCATAGTCATACATCAACATGACATGAGCAGTAGATGCAGCAATTACCTTTAGTATATTGGAATCGTGCTCTAGCTTCCATCTCCCGTGCAATTATTGTAAAAAGATTTTTTTAAAAAAAATTCATTTAAGTTCCAGCTGTGAAAATTGCGAGGTTTGATGTTTTTGGAAAAAGTTGTAATTTATACAATAGACAGTTTATAATTTATTTCCAGCACAAGCTTGGTCTCCATAAGATCCACTTGTTTACTAATAAAGATTGTTAATTATTTCTCTGGTAACATATTAATATAAAGCTATTTTGTGTTTTAGGAATTAGTTTTAAGACACTGCTCGAAGAAGTTTTACCAAATTTTTTTTTAAATACATATGCCAGTAATCAACTGAAAGATTATTTAATGTGATAATCAGGACCCCATTGTGGTAATATAAGGCTGCATACAGGTTCTGCCATCTGTAGAACTTCTGTCCTAGCGTGTGCATTTAGTCATTCATTTTCTCTTTAATGAATGCTACCTATGAGCCAGGCATGGGAAGCAGAAATGAGACCGAAACCCTGTTCTCAGGAGCTCATGGTACCTGTGTTTTGTCTAATAGCCTGGTTCAACCATAAGTTCTAAGGTGAAAACAGTCACTTCACTTCAGGGGGTTAAGTGTAGTAATGTGCACTGGACAGACAGTGAGGAGACCAAGTCTGCCACTTGACTAGTTCTCTTTAAATCCCAGTCCCCTTTCTAGTTCAGGGATTCAAGGAGTTCAGAAGCCTCTGGAAATGCTTTTGTACAGTTTTGGATGTGTGACGCATTGTTCCGGGAAGAGAACACAAATCTCATTTAATTTCCTAAGAGGACCAGGAGTCAAAAGAGGGAGACCATTGTACCAAGGAGAATGCTGACTACTGAGCGGTTTACTCACCATCGGTAGCGTGCTTAGACTGATGTAAAATTGGATGGATCTTTCTTTACACAATAGGGAATTCTATAAACTCTCCTCATGGATGAAACCGCCCTGTTAGGCACAAAAGAAGCAATGCTGCACTAAGTAGTGAAATTAGTGTAAAAGTGTGTTTAGTGTGTGTTTGGACTCATGATAGCTTTCTTGGTGATTACTTTTGTATGGAATACCTTAAAATGTGTCACTTAAGTTCTGAAACTCAGAGTACTGTGAGCAAGCACAGTATATTTAGTTGCAACTATTATTTTTCTATTCATCCCGTTCCATTTTATGCTTTAGTTGTTTCCAGTTCTTCCCCTCCTAGGAATCTTCTGCTTCTGTAATAATAACATAAAATTAATTTTTTTCTCATCCATGTCTTTTCCTGTTTTGTTTTTGCCCTTGTGGTACTGGAGGTTCAACACAGGACCTAGTGTAAGCACCTTACCACTGAGCCTCATCCCCAGCACTGAAGCTTTCTGCAAAGCTATTTGCCAGCTTTCTATCTTTTTGACACATTGTTTTCACTCCTTTTTTGTTTTTAATCCACTCAGTTTGTATACTTTATACATTATATAATAACAACCATATATGTAGCTATATTCTTAAAGCAAAACTGAACAAGCTGTTCCCTACGTGGGAGCAGAATTGGCTTCTTGTAGCTCTTTTCACAGGAAACTGCTGCTGTCACACTCTGTAGTCTATCACAGTAGCTGTTGTCGGGGCCTTGCAGACACCTGCCACCAGCCAGAGCCGGCAGCCCTTCAACTTACTGCTTACAGACACAGAGCGGCTGCCGCTGATGAGGACTTTTCTCGTCCCTTATAGGCAGCTCAGGACGTGGATGCGAGGATTCCTAGTCTTGGTTCTTAACCCAGTTTTCCCTCCTTAATTTCTTCGGCTTTTTTTTTTTTTTAGTTTGAAGTATTTATTATAGTGAAAAAAATACACCAGTTTAGAATGGAAGGAGAGAGTAACACCTTTAAAAATAGTTTTTAAAATTTAAAATGATGTGAGGAATGCTGGTTCTGGATTAAGAGAAAAGTGGATACAATGTTACACAGTACATGTGGTCTGATCTTACATATGATAATAGTGTGTGTGTGTGTGTGTGTGTGTGTGATGTGTATGTAAAGAACTTGAAAGAAATACGATATTTTGATTGATTCAATTTCAGCTGTAGGATATATATTTTTCCTCATATTTTCTAAATTTACTATCAAAATTCACTGCTCATTTTTAATTATTTTTATCTACTTTTACTATTTTAAAATAAATTCAAAATCTAGAACAATGGCCTATAGCAAATCACTCTTACAGAAAGATCAGAAGAAGATCTCAATTAATACTCTTGAGTTTCAAATTCAGAACATTTTTATATGAGTAAGTCTTTTGGGAAAGAGTTGACTTAAATTCAGCTCTAAAAGTGGGAGAGAATCAGTCTTGGAAGAAGAGTTTATGTGAGCAATAAAATCTAGTGACCTTTGTTACCTAGGAAATAGGAGGAATGAATGCTTTATGAACAGTATAGGGTTAAGAATTAGGAAGTCCAGATCACTTGTAGTAGCTTAAAGCACTCTCCGTTCATCTGGCATTATGAAGGTCCTCTCCCCACATTTGCATTTTTCCTCTGCCTTCCTTTATGTGCACATGTATAGACATGCACAGCTCATTAATTCTTCTAATTAAGAGAAATGAATCAAAGCTTTTATCTTCTAATTTTTTGTATTCAATATGATGCCATAATCTTTGATTTCTTAAAATATTTCTTTGGACATCTCACAACTAGCTCTATGGAGACTGTTTCTTAAGTGTGTGCAAATAATTTTCTAAAGCCATCTTTGGATATAAATTTAGAAGTAACTCTGCTATAGTATATAGTAATGCGTGCTAGTCTAGTTTGGTTTAGAATTTTCAGGCAACAAAGCATAGTTACTGCAAAATATAATTCAAGCTTCACAAGTTGAGAATTTATGACAATTTGTAATAGATTTGAAAATTAATTTCACTATTTAGGAGATTACCATGCAGATAGTTATATATAATTATATATAGTATATTGTGAGATTTTGTGGGACTATTACATAAGAATTACTTGTTTTAAATGTCTGACTGTGTATAACAGTGTAACTGGAGGCACTTTGATGTGTTAGTTTCCTATGGTGTGGAACTGCTATCGAGTCCTTAATATTTATCCAACCTGTTGTAAGACCTTTTGTATTCATCTTAGAAGGATTCTTTGGAATAAATAATTTTTATCTCCGTCTTGTAGATAAACTGATGTTCAAAGTTAAGAATCTCATGTGAGGTCCCTCAGTAAGTGGCAGAGGCAAGATCTGAACTTAGATCTGTTGTGTATTTCATGTCTCCTCTGCTCTTAACCATTTGATAAGATGAGATTTTTACTAACATTTTCCTTTACCTAATGTACTTTAAAATGATTAAATATAATAATGATTTATAATAATGCATTATTCAGTATTCGAAGAAGTAAAGAATACACCAAAGAATTTGTTGATCAGGATTTCTGAAGCTCTGTTGCAGATATTAAGAAACTTAAGAGTGTTCTACTGCCCATTGACTTCTCTACTTAGTAGTCTGAAACACTGTATTCTTTATGCTTGCAGCATTCCCTATAGATTTCCTAAGATAGCACAAAATGGAATTAGTTTATAACAACACAAAAGATGGTTGAAGTTGCTCTGTGCATAAATGCATAAATTGCATTTCTATTCTTGATGTTGAATGATTTTCTAAACCTTTACATTCTTTGATTCTATGTCATTTAATAAATTGTCTTCAGCTAAACATGATGTTGTATGCCTATAATCCCAGGACTTGGGAGGCTGGGGTAGGAGGATATCAAGTTCCAGGCTAGCCTGGATTATAGATAGGACAGTTCCAAGGTTAGAATGGACTACAGAGTAGAAAACTATCTGAAAAACCAACCAACCAACCAAACAACCAACAGACCAACCGACTGACCGACCGACCGACTGACCGACCGACCGACCGACTGACCGACCGACCGACCGACCGACCAACCAACCAAATGACCAATCACCACAACAGAACACCTTTTCAATAAGATATTCCCTGAAAGCATGAAAAGAATTATGCATTTATTATCTCATCAAAATATATGTTCTCATTCCACACTGTTGATTGTGTGTGTGTGTGTGTGTGTTTTATTTGCTTGCTTTTTTGTTTTTACAAAAAAAAATGCTGACTTCTATACTGTCTGGAAGTTCACTGGAGAACCATTGTTTCTTAGGTAGCATCAACTGTCTGTTTAGCACAGTGCATAGCAAAACATGGTTCTCTGCAGTTGAAGTGAATTTTGTTTTTTCAGTAATACACTGTCCACCAATATCAATATTCACCTACATTGAGATTTTAAGTTTTTTGCTAGAATGGTGAAAATTTTAGTTTTAGATTTTCTTGTGCCTCTGGGTCTTTCCTTTGGCACAGTAGAAGTTAGAGAGAGAAGGGTATAGATGGCTGCTGCCTGTAGCTCCCAACCCCAGAGCTTTACTTGGAGGGAGAGGTGATGGCCAGTTGCCTTCTTGGTGTAATCTGTGGTTCTATAAAGTCTGGGTGCCGGGCCCTCACACCTTGCTTTCTCATGTGCCATCATGTGTCATCTGTAGGTTACGAGACTGTGCCCACCCAGCACTTTCATCTGCAGTACTTAGTGTGTTCTGTTGAATTGGGGGCAAGGATCAACCTTTCCTTTAGTTCTTTATGCACTTACATGCGTTTTTCATAATTCCTATTTAAATGTAATTCCTGTACTGTGGTAGTTGCAAAGAACATACTTTGTATAAATACGTATTTGCCAGATTATTGCCAGATGTTTGATAGGTGGGTAAGCATGAGACTCTCTAGCTCTGCCAAGAACTTTGGCAGAGTGAGGAGGGGTGGATAGCCCTTTTCCAACCACATCTGCTGACACTCCCAAGAGTAGTCCTAGGACCTGACAATCAGTCTTTGCAGAGAATGGCATTTTTTCAAAATGTCAGGGAACTCTTTTTTAAAATTTATTTTAATTTTATGCTGTGCTTCATAGAATCACCAGATTCTGTATACATTATTTCTTAAACATTTGACTCAATTTTTTTCCTGAGAGGATTGTATCTTTCATAGTTTAAGGGTAGCTATTACATGAGAATTGTAATATAAAACTAAAGAGACTCCTGATCAAAAGCTAAAATTACAAATGCTTAAAAACACCTTCCAGTAAACCTATATTGAAAACTTTCTTGTATTTTGTCTCATTGATTTATCCTATTAAAAAGATACAGCACGAGATATAGCTCAGTGTAAAGAGCTCTTTCCAGCATGTCTAGGGCCCTGGTTTCCATCCCTAATACCACAGAAGTAAGTGACCAAAAGCAAAATTTGTACTTTAACTTTTGACTTTTATAAGAGTACAATGCCTTTCAAATCTTAGTTCTTGAGTGTTGACTCAAAACAGTCATTGTGTCTTTGTCTAAAGGTGTTTATTCATCTTATTTAAGACTCTGTAGCGCTAGAGAGATGGCTTAGCTGTTAGCAGTGTTTGATGTTCTTGCAGAAAGAAAAGACCCTCCTCCAGCTTCCTTCTGCTCTATCCCCCCTTCCTAACCTACCAACTTTGTGTACTTTTTTACATTCAAAACCATTTCCCCTTTCCCGTTTCCTCCCTCCCGGAAAGTCCCATAAGCCCCCTTCCCTCCCTCTTTTCCCCATTCAACCCCCTCTCGCTTGAAAATAGAGGCAAATCAACTTCTATGATGGTCAGACATACATTAGTCTATAGGTATAATTGTGAATAATTAGGAGTTGGCTTGATGCTATGTCCTCTTAGTAGAATAATAGTATGATCTTCCCCAGAGCCTATGACCTTTCCAACCACAGATTATTGACTTGACAATGGTACCCATTGTCTTGGGGAGTAGAACTTAAATCCAATCAGAAAGTGATTGGCCAATCCCGTGTCACCACTTTTACATTAGTGTGCTTGTTTTGCCAGGGCATACATTATTTTAGCTGTCTATACATCTTCACTTGCAAATGTTCATTGCAATGAGTCATTGGTCTGGTTCAAGATCTCTGGCTTCGGTGACAGCATCAATATGGGCTCCTCATCGGGACTTCTCCTGGTTACCCTGTTATTGCCCTGGTGTGATGGAGATCTTGTAGCTTTGAATCAGCAGGACTGGCCCTTTCATTGGTCCCAACCTGTTCACAGATGATAGAGATTTTAGGGTGGGCCAGTTCAGAGCCTGGATCTGAGCTGGTCAGCCTGCCTGCTCTCCTTTCTCCACACCACCAAGGGGGTGGGCCAGTTCAGAGCCCTGGGTCTGAGCTGGTCAGCCTGCCTGCTCTCCTTTTTCCACACCACCAAGGTGAGCTCTTCAGCACTGCTCTGGCTAAGCTCCCCAATGCAGCCCTCAGGAAGAAGCAGGGTAATCTCTCCTGCCCTTATGGCCTCAGGGCCAGTTCACCTTCACCTGTGCCTCCTGAGGCAGCTCCACTGTGCTGCCCAGTCAAGGTCTCCGTACTGCTGTAGTCTGCAAGTTGCAGGGCCAGCTCTCCCTTGCTCTGTCCTCCCGGCTGACTCACTGGTTCCGGTTCGCTCCCTACTGCGTTGTTCAGTGCAGGTGCAAGGCCCGCTCTCCCAAGTGCGGCTGGTGAGGGGCAGAGCTAACTCTCCCAAGCTCATGACCCCGTAGGCAGCTTTTCTGACTGTTGGAGGTAGTGGTGGTGGTGGGGCATCATCTCTTCGCCTGTGCCACCTCACAGCAGATGAGTGGCAGGGTCACCTCTCCCATACTCACTTCGGGACCAGCTCACCCACACCCCTGGCACCAGGACCAGCTCCAGTGTGCTGCCTGGTAAGCACAGGGCCTGCTTTCCAAGTGCTGCTGCCGGTGAGAGATGGGGCCAGCTCTCTAGAGCACTGCAACCATGGAGAGGCAAGGCCCGATATGTACAGCCCCTGAACATCCACGTGGTCCCTGGTGGCTGCTCTAACAAGGGGCATCCCCATGTTCCTTAGTGGTAATATGAGCTGAGGACATCGACACCCACCCCTGCTGCTGCATTACCTTGGACTAGACAAGGCCTTCAGTGGCAGGTCGGGCTGGGACCTCACCATGGCCCCATGTGGCAGAAATGGCCATTCACAACAAGCTACTCTTCTCCATCCTTGAGTCTCCAGTTCCATCTCTCTTCATTATGCTCAAGACTTCACTTCTGTCTCTCCCATCTGACCACCACTTACTTGCACATTGTGGTGGCTCCCACTGCAGGCTGACCACACACTGTTGGGCCCCTGGGTGGCATCCTTCATCTGTACATGTGACATGGCGGCAAGTGGGTGTCTAATGACCTGCCTGTACTGGGCATTGGAGAGTAGGTCTTTGTCTTCTTCCTCCTGTGCTGTGCTGCATTGATTTGATTTGATTTTTATGAGTCCTAGGCATAAGACAGCTTTGGCCACCAAGCCAGGCATCAAGTTAGGATGCTCAAAGGACTGCCGTCTGCTCTGCCCATGCCAGATGTGAGAATAACACCACCAACAAGGTGTCTCTTTGCCCATGGCCAGGAGGGCAGATTTTATTTTTCTTAACTGCTGAATAATAATTCACTGTGTAAATATACCACATTTTATTATTCATTCATTAGCTAATGGACACCTAGTCTGTTTGCATTTCCTGGCTATTGTGCATAGGACAACATTGTACCTGGATAAACAAGTATTACTGTATTAGAATATAGAGTCTGTTGGGGTATATGCCCGAGAGTGGGATAGTTGAATCATGTGGTAGATCTAGTTTAGTTTCTTTGGGAATCTCTATACTGATTTCCATAGTGACTGCACCAGGTTGTACTCCCATCAGCCACAAATAAATGTTCCTCTGCCTCTCATCCATGCCGGCATTTTTTTAAAATCTTATTTATCTAAACTGGGGTAATCTCAAAGTAGTTTTAATTTGCATTTTGCTGATGGCTTGGGATGTTGAACATTAAAGAAAAAAGTTTCTCCACCATTTGTGTTTCATCTTTTGATAACTCTCTGCTTAGTTCCATGTAATCATTTTTTTAAAACTGAATGGTTTCTTGATTTTAAGTTTTTGAGTTTGTATATTCTCGATATTCTGTCAGAGATAAAGTTTTGTTTTCCACTCTGTAGGCTGTCTCTTCACTTGACTGATGGTACCCTTTGTTGCACCCAGCGTTTTAGTTTTATGAGGTCCTATTTATTGATTGTTGGTCTTTAAAATTTATTTATGCATGTATATGGGTGTTTTGACTGCATGTGTACCATGTGCATGCCTGGTGCCTAGTGCTGGCAGAGGCTAGAAGAAGGTGTTGGCTCCCCTAGAACTGAGGCTACAGATTATTATGAGTTACCATGTGGGTGCTGGGAATGAAACCCAGGTTCTCCAGAAGGGCAGTCAGTGCTCTTAATCACTGAGCCATCCTTCCAGGCCTTAAAACTGTTGGTCTTACTTCTTATGCCATTGAAGTCCTGACAGAAAGTCTTTTTCTGTGCCAGGAAATGCTAACATTCTTTACTTTCTCTTTTGCTAGTTCTGGGTATTGGGTCTTATGTTGGAAGTCCTTGGTCCATTTGGAGTTCAGTTTTGTGAAGTGTGAGAGATAAGGACCAATTTCTATTCTTCATGTAGCTACTCGATTTGACCAGTGCCATACTTGGAGATCACAGGTGCTTTGTAGGTTAGTGCAGAACCATCAAGCACACTGATTACAGTAATCTGAGATTAAGACACCATAATCACAAAGGTGGTTTACCCAGGCCAAGGCTTATCCATTGCATCCCAGATGTGCTGACTCCTTCGATTTCCCCAAATGTGGGAAATTTGACTGCATAATTTATAGTAGTTAGGGGAGGGGGGTTGCATTCACACACTGCCCTGGGGGTTGGGGAGGGGAGATGTACAAAAATCCAGGGATATGGTGGATCATACCTATAGTCTTTTTATCTAGGCCTGAATTAAGGTGGTTTTGCATTTGTTTGAGGCCAACCTGGGCTTCATTGTGCCAGCCTGGGCTATATAGGGTGAGAACTTGTTTCAATAAAAAGAGAATAAAATAGGACAAAAGGTGAGAAAGTCAGAATTTTGAGGGAAAGTTTTATTGCAATTTTTAATTAAGATAATTCTATATTTCTTTAAAATACGTTTAGATAATATCTTCAAATGGTATGGCTCATGTACACAATTCAAACGGTACGTAGACTCAAAGAAGTACCTGAGTCTCCATTTCTCTTCAACTACCAACAGTTTCAACCACCAATCAATGATGGTAGACTAAATTTATTGTCAAAATAGTGGGTTATCCCTTGTTTGCTTCTAGACTTTCAGATCATTCTCAGCTTGTTATTTCCCACTGTGGTAATAATAGAAGTTGAAATTCAGGTAGTCAATGTTATAACTCTTGGTAAACAGTTGGGTGGAGGGGGAAGAACAATTACTGACCGGAAGGAAATTTACAGTCCAAATGGATTGTAGCTGCATGCATTTCATTAGTATACATAATTGATAGCAACGCTAATGCATTAAAATGATTATTCTTTAATGCCCAGCTTGCATCATTAGCACACATGTATGTCATTAACATACATAAGCAAGAACATTTATACATGCAGTAGCAAATGAGCTTTTAAAAGTCATTTTGTAGTTAGTGGGTGTTTGCGAGGCCAATCCACTAGTGTATGTAAATGTAAATACCTCTGTATGCTATGGTGACATCTTTAAGTAATTGGAAGTTCGGTATAGAAGTTGTGTCCAGCCTTAAGACCAATCTCAGCTAAAAGGTTATACCTTTTAATAGCTGAATAGGCTGCCCCCTCAGACATACCTGAGAGCAGCGAATTTATTATATAAGGTACAATCTCATTGGGTATGCAAGGTAAACAACCTCATTAGGAATGGAATCTGAAGGAGATACAGTGCTGTTCAAATAGGGCAAAAAGGGGCCAACAAGGTAGAACAAAGGCAGTTATGGAAGTCAACCACTGCTTTTATTCTGTGTTGAATAAAATAGATTATCAGGACTGCTACTTAAAATCAAGAAGAGGCCTGGGGAAAGTCTTTTTTTTTCCCTCTCTCTTTCTTCAAAACAATGGATTAGAACATGTACTGTTGTCCATGCATTAACTGAACAATTTCAAAAAGTAGAAAGGTTGACTCTCACAAATGTATCTTTAAAGGGCTGTAAATGAAAACATTCTCTTGGGCACATGTTTCTCCAAATTGTGGTCATCCCCCCAATAGATGACTTGATTACCAGTTGCATGTTTGCCATACTTTGTCTTCTGCTAAATTTCTTTTTTTTTTTAAATTCAAATTTAAATTGAAAGTAGATTTACTTTCATACACTATATTCTGGTCACGGTTTTTCTCCCTCATCTCCTCCCCACCTCTTCACCCTTCCAACTTCATGCTTTCTTTCTCGTTCTCTTATGAAAACAAACAGGCAAATAAAAAAAAGACAAGCAAACCAGGATAAAATGCAAAGAACAAACTAAAGAAAGAAAGAAAATATGAGAAATGCACACATGCACACGCAGAAACATACACATACACTGAGCATAAAAATTCAAAATTGGAAACCACAATAATACAAGCAAAATAGCAGTAAGGTTAAAAAACATGCCCAGATACAGCAATATGAGACAAAAGATAATCTCCAAAAATGCCTTTGAGTTCATTTTGTGTTGGCCATTTGCTTCTGGGCATGGGCCTGCCCTTATATGTGACTGTGTACTGAGTGAGACTCCCTTGTTGAAACCAATTTTTCCTTTGTGAGTGGTTGTTAAATGCAGGTAGATTTAGAATTAGGAGTAGGAGCTTGTGTCTACTTGCACATCTCAGTACTGGGATCTGATCTGGTTTGGACCTGTACAGGCTTCATACATGCTGCCGCAGTCTCTGGGGGTTCATGTGTGTGTCAGTCCTGTCGTGTCATCTTCTCGGTATTACCCATTCCCTGCGGATCTTAGAACCTCTCTGCCTCCTCTTCTCCAGTGTTCCCTGAGTCTTAAGAGAAGGGATCTGTTGTTGAAGACATCTCATTTGGGACTGACTTGGAAAAACCTTGGGACCAAGATTTCTTTCTCTGTATATTATCTAGTTGGGGATAATTACAATTACTGCAGGAGAAAGCATCTCTGATGACGGTTGCATGAGACACTTACCTATGAGTATTGCAGAATGTTGTTAGCAGTCCTTGCTACATTTCCTCAGAAGAACAATATTTGGTTTGCCACCAGGTCCATGGCCTCTCTACTCTCAGATTCTTGGCCATCTGAGTAGTGTCGGGCACGGGTTTCATCTCACTGGCTGAGCCTTAAATCCACTTAGTGGTTGGTTACACAGCTTTTGAGATACCATTCCACCAGTGTATCATGCAGGCATTGCATTAGGAGTGTCTACTTCTACATCTCAGTGCTGGGACCTCATCTGGTTTAGACCTCTTCAGGCCTGTGCATGCTACCACAGTGGACTGGACACTTTGTAGCAGGGTTGGTGTTTATCTTTCTTCTCTGCTAGTGTGTAAAGTACCTTCCAGTGCGGTGAAGGCTCTAGATAGGCACAAACTGGATTTTAGTGTGTTCATTGAGACATACAGATCTTGTCTTCAGCAATAGGGCTTTACCATCAGTTTGTGGAGAGCAACCAGTGGACTTGGCAATAGCCCAAGTTGCTTGGGAGTTTTTATGGCTTATAATGGAATATTAAAACAGAGAATGCCTCTTTTATTGAGGTAACAAGCAATATTCTCTCATCTATTAATATTTGAATTTATTGTCTTCTATAACATCTATAGTTATTTCTACTAACTCATCATTCAAAAGTTAAATTAGGTCTGGCGCATTGGCTCAGCGGGTAAAGGTATTTGCTACCAAGTCTGAAAACCTGAGTTTGATTCTTGAGACTCATATGCTAGAACGAGAAAACTAGTTTTTGAAAGTTGTCCTCTGACCTCCACATGTGCACAGTGGTGTGTACTTGAATGTATGTGCACACACAAAAAAGTGTAAAAAAAAAAAAGCTGCGCTGGAGACTCTAGAATGAAGCATTTCTAAATTAGAAAAGCTAGTTCAATATTGGAGGTTATTTTGTTTAGAGTTCTTTCATTTTTAGATTGTCAAAAAACTAATGCACATAGGGCATGTAGATATCTCCAGTAGCAAGTTTCATAAGAACACGGAATTTAGGCCTTGTAGCTAACTCCTAAGAGAATAGCAGCCATGCGCTTAGACTCAGAGGCACTTGCTCTGTGGTTCTCCGCCCCCTTTAGGCATTTTCTCTTGTTTCTACAAATCCCCCCAATTCTTCATTTTATCCCTTTATTCACACTGTCTTTTCCTACCTATCATCTTACAGTGGTAGTGTATTCATTTTATTCTCAAAGTAAAAATTATTATTTCTACAATATCTTTTAAATGAGGACGTTGGGTTTTGTGAGACTGGATTATCATGTTTACTTTTTGTGTATTTCTTATTACAAATGGTTAAGTTTTGGGAACTCTATTTTTTCAAGTTTCTTTCCTTTTTTTTATTTTAATTTATTGATTCACTTTATATCTGGATCACAGCGCCCCCTCTCCTCCCAGTCCCCCTCTTACACAACCCCTCCACCTTCCACCTCCACTTCTCCTCTGAGAAGAGAGAGACACGCCCTCACCCCTGGGTACCGACCCACTCTGGAACATCAAATCACTGTAGGACTGAGTGCATCATCTCTCACTGAAGTTAGACAAGGCAGCCCAGTTAGGGGAACAGAATCCAGAGGCAGGCAAAAGACTCAGGGACAGCCCCTGCTCTAGTTGTTGGGGAACCTGCATGAAGGCCAACCTGGACACCTGCTACACATGTGTGCATGGGCCTCAGTCCAGCCTGTGAATGCTCTTTGGTTGGTGGTTCAGACTCTGAAAGCCTGCAAGGGTACAAGTTAGTTGACTCCGTTGGTCTTTCTGGGGAGTCCCTTTCCTATTCTTTCCCAACTCTCCCACAAGACTCCCTGAGCTCTGTCTAATGGCTGTGGGTCTGGGCATCTGTTTTGGTCAGCTGTTGGGTGATGCCTCCCAGAGGACAATTATGCTAGGCTCCTGTTTGCAAGCATAACAGTATCATTAACAGTGTCAGGGACTGGTTTTTGCCCATGGCTTACTTCACTTGGTACAGTCTATCCATAGTCCTACAGATGTCACGGTTTCATTTTTCTTTATAGTTACGTAAATTAGGACTATATATATGTACAACATTTTCCTTATCCACTCCTCTGTTGGTGGGCATTTAGGAAAGGTGGTCATTTCCTTGCTATTGTAAAAGTGCAAATGCAAATTTTCAAAATGCTTTCTAAAGCTCGTTCGGATTTCACTAGAATCTGTAACTTCTCATTTCAGTCTCTGAAATTATTGTTGCAGAGTCAACTCTTTGATAGTGTGTGTGTGTGTGTGTGTGTGTGTCTGTCTGTCTGTCTGTCTTTGGTATGGTAATTTCTGCTCTGATACATATTTTTTGACAACTACTACTTTGAGGCTTGAATTGTTAGTGTTTTTCTCAGACTCCTGGGCACAACATGATTCTGTTTATCTGGGACCCTCTGCCTTCTTAGTGTAGGCACCCACGGTTACACACTCTTAGAATTGCTTTTGCTATTCTTGGCTGTGTCTCACAGGTTCTGGTAAGTTACAGTTCATCCTTTTTAAGTTCCTCCACAGTTTCTTCAATAGTCTACAGGCTGTTCAAGAGTACATTGTTCAGCCTGCATGGACTTGAGTACTTTTCATGCTATTGAATCCCAGTTTTATTGCAGTATAATCTGATAAAATTCAAGCAATTTTTCTGATGATCTGTGATTTAAAAAGTGGCCTATTTTAGAGACAGTGCATGGGCTATTGAGAAGAGTGTGTATTCTGTAGCGTTTGCATGGAATATTCTTTACATATCCACTAAGTGATTTCCTCTGTGGTGTGGTTTAACTCAGAGATTTCCTTGACTTTTATTTTAGAGGACCTATCTAGAGTTGGCACCACCCACTGTATTATATCAGAACCTACTGACCTTTTATGCGCATTAGTGTTTGTTTGGTGCACATGTATTTAAAATTGTTAATACCTTCTCCACGCATTTCACCGAAGATGAGAACTTTCCAAAAACTTGAGTCTTAGTGTAATGCTCATACTCCTCAGCCCTCCCCTCGCCAGTGAATGTGTGAATGTGTGAAGTACTGCTTAGGAGTAGAGAGGTCCCTTTTCTGAACTTTCTCGCAACCATCACAAGCACTTCGTGGGGCTTAGAATATAGTTAGTTGCCCAAACCTATGGAAAAATAATCCTGAAATAGAATCTTACTTTTGTTCCCCTCTCTGCTGTCTGCTGTCCTAGCACTCAAAATTGTTGCTCTGTCTGCAGACGCTTTCATAATTAAGAGCGTGAAGCGACTGAACTCACGTGATCCAGTGAGTGTGATTCTTACCTCAACACAGATGTAGTCTTCTGAAACGCCTGATATCTAAAGGAAACCCTACATGTGACACACTATGTTAACATTCCCGAGTTAAAAATCAACGCATTATAAGAGACCTACTAAGGCAGTGCATTAACCCAAGATGGCAGCCAGAGCTTGTAAGTATCTTGCAGCCCCTTCAGGGACCAGCTGTAATATTCTTCTAGATGACTGAGTTTGTATGATTTTTGCAAATCAGCTGGAGGCTGAGACAAAACAGATGCTATCCATACCTCAGAAGCAATCCTATTTTACATCTACTTTCGTCCATGAGGACATGTGGAGCGACAGATAGGCAATAGATGCGCCACGTTCCCTTTCTCCGGAAAAGAGTCACCGTGCAATCTTAGGTGATCTGAACTAAATTTATATGACAAAGTCACAAAGTCAGCCTGGAATAGTGAAATTCCCATGAAATTAAATTGATCCTCAAATTATTGCCTAAATGATAGAACAGTAGAAGCTTAAGGACATCTTAATGTTAATGTTAATGGCCCAGTCGGTGCCGTGCAAGGCCGGCTCTGAAGTGCTCCAGGCATGTTACAGAAAGCCATTACGTTCATCTTCTCATAGATGCATGGTTTGTTTTATTCTAAAAACATTTGAGATTTTAAAGATTTTATACTACGCCTTTCGAATAAGAGTGTAATGAGATTGAAAACCAAAGGAGTGCTCACCACTGTGCTCAGAAATAGAAAAGGGAGAGAAGCTTTAGCCAAATGGTGTTCATTTGAATCCCTTTGCTAAAAATCCAATTTAATTTTTCGTCACTTGTCTCATTAACCCCAGATTTAGAGAAATCGAACACCATTAGAATAAAACGAGACTGACAATCCAAAAATGTTTTTAAAGGGTTTGGTTCCCGCATTGATCTTCCCTTAAACCTTTTGCAATTACATCTTCTCACATTATCAGACTTCTTTGTACAGTGTATCTGTTTTAATCCCGAAGTTGGAATCCACCTGTCTTAAATGTGTGCCGAGCTTTTATTTATGCTTTGAAAATATGGTAGATAAGAGGAATAAGTGTTTCTGATATTATGTTTTGTCATCCCCAGCTAAGAAGATTGAAATCCTGAGAAACAATTTTCTGAAGAAATGAAATCGTATGCCCTCTGAACCCTTTGGGGAAAATAGCCTTTGTGCTTGCTCAGAATGCGAGACAGGGAAACAGTACAAATGCAACAGCCATCAGAACCACACATGTGACATCTCTGTCTGGGGTGCCTGAAGTGATGCTTTAAAAAGATTTGGAGTTTGTTTGTTTATTTATTTATTTATTTATTTATTTATTTATTTAAGAAGTCACTGGTAAAGATAATACTGATACAGTCTTGTTGATAGGATAATTTTCAAATCAGATATATGTATTTTCTGGGGAACTTGGGAGATTGCTTTGAAACCTTTGCGTGGATGGCTTCACAGAACACAAGGAAAGGAGGTTTTGGAAGAGCTCCATCATGACAGCCTTTCTGAAGGCATGAGGAGAGCCTGGACTCCTCCTGCTCACTTAGAGTCCTCCAGTGAGTATCTTGAAAAGGGAGGAAATGTTTTAAAAGACAACCCTCCAACATTGTTAATGCCACGACAGCTCTATTTTTAAAGAAGAAATAATTACATTTAGTATAAAGAATCTCTGCATATTGTTTCCTTTTGTTCCTAGTAAAATGCTATCTGGTTAAAATGATGGTTGTTTTTTAGGTTAAAATAAAATTTTGATTTAAAAAATAAGGTTACATAATATATATGAAGACATATGACAGCGTAACTATTGGTATTACCATCAGACCTTAGACTTAGGAAAAATGGTCTTTTATGTTTACATTTATGAATCTATTAGACAAATTAGATGAATCATACAAATAATATTTTGAAGTTTTTAAAAAAATATTTGTTTTTATTTTATGTACATTGGTGTTTTGACTACATGTATGTCTATGTAAGGGTGTCGGATCCCCTGGAACAAGAGTAATGGACAGTTGTGAGCTGCTATGTGGATGCTGGGAATTGAACCTGGGTCCTCTGGAAGAGCAGCCAGTGTTCTCAACTATGGAGCCATCTCTCCAGCCCCCTATTTTGAAGTTTTGAAGGTAAACTATATATATATATATATATATATTATTTAAATAGTATATAACTTAGTAAAAGTACCTGTCAAAGGCAGTTTCATAAATAATGAAAGAAAAAGCCTATCTTCATTTCTATATCCAATACTATTTTAATGCCAAGTGGTTTTTAAGCTCAATTACTCAGCCTAATCAACAACACTGGCTCTCAGTGTTTGGCTCACCTCACTCCAAAAGTCTAGACTTGTCTCCAGTGGTAAAAACTTGGTGCTATTATGAATATTCAGGGAAATAGATGGTAATCTAGGAAGACTACCTCCAAATAGAGTTATGGTATTGCTTTGAGAGATCACAGCCTCTGAAGACTAAGGGCATTGCTGTAGACTAATGACTTTGAAGGGAAAAAGTATACATGTGGGGTTTGCACTCTGCCATGTGTAGTTAAAAGTCAGTTTCTTCGTTACAGAATTGGAGCTTATATACCATTTGGACTCAGGATGCGTCTTTCCCAGATTCTTTAAGAACTCAGGCTACTGGGGAAATGCTATGGTTTTTAGTATATAGAATTACCTAACTCAAAAAGTCCTGGCAGCAGAGAAGCCCTAAGAGCTTCAGATGAAGTTTGGCAACAACATAAGCTTTTTCAGTTGCTAATCACATTCATGAAAGAGTTTCCTGATCAGTTAGTTATCTGCATATCTATATATCTCAGTATCTATCTATCTATCTATCTATCTATCTATCTATCTATCTATCTATCTATCTATCTATCTATCATCTGTTCATCCATTTGTCTGTCTGTCTGTCCACCTATCTACCTATCTATCCATCCAATGACATAGCAACTTTTTTCTAAAGATTATTTTGAGTATTTTTATATATATATGAATCTTTTATGTCCCTGTTAGAACTCTTTTTTTTTTTGCTCTAAGTGGCAGAAGTTAAATTAGTTTAAGATAAATGAGACTGTTTTAGAAGACCAGAGTTGCCTCATATGCCTTAATTCAAGCAGAAGAGGCACGTGACTTGAACTCAGGGACAATAGCATCTAGGCATTCAAATCCCTTCACAACTGCTCTCTCCAGTTTCCAGCTGTGTTTCTCTTGGCCTTCTGGCTTTACCCTCAACAGTTATAGGCAGTGTTGTCCACAGGGTAAAGGAAACAGACAATAATGGCAACCAAACCAACCTGCAGCACAATGAAGTCCATCAGTTACCACTTCAGCTCTAGTACCATGAATCCCAGATAACAAGGAGGTCTTGTATAAACCTGGCTGTCCCCATATTGAACACATGACTGAGAAGGAACTTAGGGGTAGTGTTCTCAGGAGAATGGAAATTTCAAGCAGAAACCACGATAGCCATCTGCTACAATTTCCAAACAGAAACTCAACTTCCCTGATATAGCCAGGAGTGTCTCACAAGCAGCACTGTAGATGCACAGCATATATCTAAGAATGACTGCCTTCCTGATGACTTTGAAGGGTCCTCCAAATGGAATCCAAATGTTCTCCAAACTGGAACACTGGTGGAGTTAATCCCTCACATTTCCTTCACCTCATCCACTAAAATATCTGTGTTGATGTTTCAGTTAACAACATGTGAATAGATCCAGCCTTCCCGAGTTGAAATCTCTCTTCTAACTATGTTACCTTGGGCAGGTGCCTACCCATTGTGCCTCAGTTTCTTCCCCTATTACATGGAGATAATTCCTACATCGGAGAAATCTGAGGATTTGATGAGAAGCCAACGTTATCACCTGATAGAAAGCTAAGGACTTATCCTCTCCTTATTATTCTTTTGATAATTACATAATTAGAAGAATAAGGTCTCCAGGGGACGATGTCAAGTGTCGTTGCGCAAGCTGATTCTTCTGCTTAGATGCCAGTTTGGAGGTCAGCCTCTGTGGATGCACAAAGTTCGTGTGATGCTGTTAGACTGGCTTTGCTCTTTTGGTTGCTCAAAGCATTTTAAAGGCAGACAACAGTGACTTACTATTTTTGTTGGGTTGCTGATGCCTTTCCACACACAGTGTCATAATTATGAGACTAAGGACTGGGCCTTCCGCGGTTCTGTATTTTCAGAATTTAGTAGATGAAAAGATGTCTTTTTTTAAAACTTTTTCTTTGAATCTTTAAATATATATTAATTCACAATTTTTATTTGTAATCTATCTATCTATCTATCTATCTATCTATCTATCTATCTATCTATCTATCTATCTATCTATCTATCATCTCTGTCTATTATCTGTCTGTCTGTCTGTCTATCATCTATTATCTATCTATCTATCTATCTATCTATCTATCTATCTATCTATCTATCTATCTATCATCTCTGTCTATTATCTGTCTGTCTGTCTATCTATCTATCTATCTATCTATCTATCTGTCTGTCTGTCTGTCTGTCTGTCTGTCTGTCTGTCTATCTATCTATCTATCTATCTATCTATCTACCTACCTTTTTTTCTGTCTGTCTGTCTGTCTGCCTGCCTGCCTATCTCTCTATCTATCTCTCTATCTCTCTCTCTCTCTATCTATCTATCTATCTATCTATCTATCTATCTATCTATCTATCTATCTATCTATATCTCTCTATCTATCTATCATCTCTGTCTATTATCTGTCTGTCTGTCTGTCTATCATCTATTATCTCTCTGTCTATTATCTGTCTGTCTGTCTATCTATCTATCTATCTATCTATCTATCTATCTATCTATCTATCTATCTATCATCTCTGTCTATTATCTGTCTGTCTGTCTGTCTATCATCTATTATCTCTCTGTCTATTATCTGTCTGTCTGTCTGTCTATCTATCTATCTATCTATCTATCTATCTATCTATCTATCTATCTACCTACCTTTTTTTCTGTCTGTCTGTCTGTCTGCCTGCCTGCCTATCTCTCTATCTATCTCTCTATCTCTCTATCTATCTATCTATCTATCTATCTATCTATCTATCTATCTATATCTCTCTATCTCTCTCTCCATCTATCTATCTATCTATCTATCTATCTATCTATCTATCTATCTATCTATCTATCTATGATCATAATCCTATCCATTAAGGCAAAGATGAGATAACTAACAACATGTCCACATAGAACTGATGTTCTTGATATTGCCCCTGCCATTCTAACTAGGATTCCTTCATCTCATCTTTATTTTATCAAACTTCTAAAAACTTTCAAAGGTCAACTCAAGTACTATATTTTCAGTTAGGTATTTTTTGAATAGCCTACCAGTTCTCTTAGCTCAGTTTCCCCTATGGACACAAGGCACAATCATGTACTGTATTACCTAAGTGTAGAGGTTTTGTTCTTAGAGTTGCATTAGAAAACCTTACATAGTCAAAATAGTTCACATCTTTCTCCTATGCAGGAGGAGTATATTTAATCCAGGCCTTGAAATTGTTAGCCTCATAATTTCTAAACATAGCTTTGTGTTTTACAGCAATCAAGTAGTATTTTCTTTTCTTATATTCCTATACTTTAGGAATTTTTATAATCCTGATAAAAAAAAGATTGGGCTTCTTGAAAGATTTATTTTATAAATTAGGATTCCTAATTCTATTAGATTTTAACTTAATCCAAATTGTTAAATGTAGAGAAGCCAAACAGCATTAAGAAGTCAAGAGAAAACTGCCAAGAAAAGAGATGAATGTGATTTATGCTATCTCCTTGTAGATGTCGGTGATCAAAGAAGACGGAAAAGTCTATCGGAAAAGCCCAGCTGCAGAGTTTTACAAATGTGAGCTGCCACAGAGGAGATCTGATTTCTCGACTGCACTTCACTGTGCAGAGTTTATGTACAGTAGCATTCACAGTAGCAAGTTAGTCAAACATATTTGCTTATCTGTATTTTTGATGGTTTGTGAGCTTGTCTTCCTTGCTCACAAACAGGAGATATTGAATTTAATAGATACGGAAAAGACTTTTGACTCCATTCTAGTGGCATATGCAGAGACCCTTGCCTGTAAAGAAAAGCAGATTATCTGCCTTAGAGAGAATCCAGGGTCATAGGCTCTGGGTGTATGTGTCTGAGAGGCACAGTATCCTTCAAGAACAGCACACTGGGAGCTCTGGTGGAGCTCAAGAGAGTACTTGCCAAGTATGCCCAAGCTTGTTTTGATCCTTAGCCCCACAAACAAGTTTTCTCTTTCTGTTGGCATTTAGTAGTGACCATTCATTATTGGTCACATATTTTATCTAAGTGTCTTGAACATGTTGGCGGTTATGTTAAACATTTTAAATTGGGGCTAGAGAGATGGCTTGTTGTAATACCCATATACATAAAACAATCTTAAAAAAAAACAAATAAAAAAAAACCTAAGGGTTGCAAATTTCTCCATGTGCTGCTGAAGTTTCCAGGCTAATTTACTTAACAGCAAGAAAATATTTTAAAGAGGCTGGAGAGATGGCTCAGAGGTTAAGAGCACTTGCTGCTCTTCAGAGGACCCAGATTCAATTCCTAGTACCCAGATGGCAGCTCACAACCATCTGTAATTCCAGTTCTAGAAGACTGGACTCCCCCTTCTGAACTCTGCAGGTACCAGGCACACACAGGGTACAGGTGCACTTACACACAGGCAAAACATTCATATATATAAAATAACATTTAAAAAGAAGATATTTTAAAATAGTGCCAGCTTATTATTATTCTATTGGCTGGCTTTTAATTAGGTGCTATTGCTGGATTCTCAAAGCCTAACATAATAAGCTGTGTTTTTACAAATGTACAACTGCTGTGTTTCTTTTTGGTACGTTTGGCATCTCTTACCTCAGTGGTCTGACAAGATATTTAGAGCTGGATCCTTTTGTTGTGCTAAGAATCTTCTAGCTCCCATCCCAAGACCTGTCAATATGCCTTTCTATTCCAACTCCTGCCTGAGTACCCACTTCTACTCTGTCCCCTCACCAGCCCAGAGGCCTCAGCTTTCAACCTTCCCACAGAATTCTTTCTCTTCTCCACCTCTCCTATGCCTCTCTTTTGCTTTCTCTTCTTACCCTAACATCTGGAAAGTCTATTCTTGCTTTCTCCACCTTCTGCGATTTGGCCTCTGCATCTCCATTTTAAAACCTCACCGAATGGCCACCTAATGTCCTTATACTGCGCATATCCTTTCCCCACTGTGCTATTTTAGTAAAGGACTGTCAACCTAACTTCTCCATAAATTCTGGTCCATTTGCAACTGTGCCTTGCTTGTTTATGACCAGTTCTGGCTCTTATATCTTTCTCAATCTGCAAATGGCCGACTGTCCTCTCCGCCTCGCTGTTAGTGACTGATGTTGCTCTTGGTCCTTGCCTCGTGTACTGCTGATCTCACCTTTCCTCGATGGGGAGGACTCACGAGCACTGACCTCTCCTCCCTCCCACCCTTTCCTTTTGGGCCTGCCTTTTCTGGTTCTTGGCTCGCTCACTTATCTGATCTCCCAACTGATCACTGATATCAGCAACTTAACTAAATGCTCACATATTAGACAGGTGAATGCTTGACTGGAAAACAGTCCAACAATGAATAATGCATAGATTTAAAACCAGATGTCGAATACCAATATATACTTTAAAATAAAATCTTTATTTACCAGATAAGAATGCCTGAGGATCTAAGGAGCAGAATATTCTTTCTTTAAAAAAAAAAACAGATTCCAAATAAATAGTGGTTCAAATTTAATTCTTTGAGTATGAACTGCATGGTACCTTTCAATGTCAACGTAGCATTTAATAGACAGCCTACTGGGTAGGAGAAGGCCAGAAGGCTTAGGCTGAATCCTGACATGGAATTTTAGTTGAAATATTTCTTCTTGTACATTGCAACAGGTGCCAAGAGTCCTCTGGAATTGACACCTCTTGGCAATGGTGATTTAGAACTTCCTTGTGTTTGTAAGCGTCTTGGAATTCCTTAGACCTGTTTCTTCTGGGGAAGGATGTTCTCGGAACTCATTTTTCTCTTGAACATCATTACTATTAGCAATTACTGTTTATCAGAGCTGAGGTAGATTTTCTCACCCCGAAACTGTTCTTTGCCTTGAATCTGCCAGCTTACTGACCGGGCTCCAATGTGTAACTGAATCTCATTTACCAGCAGTGGAAACTTAATCAGGAGACGGGGGATTCTTAGAGTGCTGTGCCTCACTCACTCTAAATAGAATCTCCCTGTCACACCAAATATTCTGTGAGGCTTTGATGGAATGAAAAACAAAAGGGAGCCCACAACAAGAAGCCCTCCACTCTTGGCAGCCAGACTCTCCACTTGGCCTTAACAAAGCTGCTAAAACGGCTGCTGTCCTTGGGTTCATTCCCTTGTTATGTTGTTCATAACAACTGCGGATAATTGCCTCCTGTGGCCCGCACCCCAAGGTCGGTCAGCTTCTCCTCCTATCTCAGCTCTAACCTCTGCAACCTTTATGGCAAAGAGTTAGCTGTGCCTTGGCTCTCTGGGCAGTGACTTTGAATGCTCACCTAGACAGGTTTTGAGGACTAGGCTGCTACCACTCCCCCATGCCCTTGCGTCCCTGCCTCCTACGGTCTGGAGAATTTAAGTTCCCTTCCCTCCTCTGGGTGTTCACTAGAAATGTGATCATGGTAATGAGAGACCTCCTTATTTGCTCCTTAGGTGAATAATCCTTGCGTTTCTGTTAAGTAAACAACAAATAAGCCGCCGTGGAACTTCTTTGACTTTCAGGAAAGGTGAGGTGTTATGGGTTCATTAATATGTAAACTGTAGTATGTAGATCTCAATGAAAGTGACAAACAAGTGCCACGCTGGGCACTGCTGAACACAGGAAATGGTTGGTTTGAGCTAATATATACTTTTGGCACCACTTCATCTTAAAATCATACATAGCATGGCGCACCAGCAGGCCAGGTTTATGGCTTCATCTATTACGGCCTTGTCACTGTTAATTGTCATCCTTTACCCGTGCAGTATTCTACAAATTGGGCCTATCCAAAGTGACAGGAGGAAGAACATTAAGCATCTGACAAGATGATATCTAAGTTCAATTTCCTACTCTTTACCTGATTTATACCTGCAGAAGATAATTTTCCTTTCTGTCATAAACAGCCCTATAAATCAGCAGCGCTTATGGCGCAGCCGCACCGAGAGCCCCCCGGCTTTGCCGCCTCTGTGTTTCCTATTAGGAAGCCATTACTGCAGAATTTTCCTCCTTCAAACAAAAATGATGAAATTTAATACCACCGAGATTACAAAGATTAAGAGCTGAAGTACTGCTGGGGCTTTTCAATTGAAGCAGCTATCTGAGCAATCTTTGCAAAACTCAATAAAAACTGGGTTTCTGCCTTTGACATCATTATCCATCTGTTTGGATGAAATTGCTGTATCATGGTATAAATCTGTGATACAAGTGACATAACCTCTGAAATAAAAGGGAACATTAACTGCTCTATCTTCTAGAGGCCCTGGGACCGGCTGGCTATAAGCTCACTCAAGTGTGATGGCAGTTATTCTGCGTTTTACTAGACTGGAGACAATTATCCTTTGCTCTCCTCCTCTCTTATGACAAACTGTCAGGGCTTCTGCAGAAATGATCTCAAATAGATTTTCTAAAATGCTTAGTACTAGATTGCCTCCATACATTATTTCTTTTCAATGGGCTGAAAATAAAAACCTAATCCACAAATCAATTGCTACATCTATCAGATGCACATTGGTGCACATTTTATTTTGTTCTATCAAGATTTTATACCGCTTATATCCTCTTCGCCGCGTTTTACATAGATGGGCGTGCTGCGGGAAGGTGGCTCAGCTCAGGGTTCAATGGGAGTCAAGAGACATTTCACTCTGGGAGAGGAGAACCTCTGAGGGGAGCATCCACGATAATGGGAGGTGTGAAGAGTGCTCTCAGTATCTGCAGCGAGGGCACAAGCCCCCTCAAGCCCTTCAAATGCCCACCACATGAGAGAAAGGGGGTGGAGAGATTCTACTTACCTGGGGGGATTCTACTGGGGTTGAACTCACTTCCGGCTTTCCTCCCTCTCCTTGGACTGATGAGGCCAGTTGAGGTTCAATCTATCCATAGGATGTGATGCCAGAAGCCTGCCTGCCAAGCCTGATCCTTCGAGCAAAGACCTGAGATGCCTTTAAAAACCCATCTGTAGCCAAAATGTTATTCACTCAGATAAGTGGTTGTGGTACCTCTGTGGGTACAAAACTTTTACAGACTTGGGCTCATTCTTTAATTTAATCTTGCTTCACAGGCCTCCGTGTGGTGTTAATGCTGCTAGTCTCCGAGGAGCTGGTTACCCAGCCTGGTAGACAAATCAACAAAAGCAATGAGTTCCTAAATCTGCAGCACAGGCTATAAACTCTCAATGTGTTCTCATCTGCTGGAAAGGGCATTCAATCTCCAGCAGACACTTACTTTTCTGTATTTACAGGTTCAGCCCAAACATTAATGGGAAAATTCCATTTCTCAATAAGGTTAAACACATCTAGTATAGGTGCAGAGAGCTGGGCTTGGCTCTGTATTCAGAGAACACTGTAGCTGTGTTCCCTCTATTTTCCTTGTATGTCTTGGTCTCTTAGCTCTTAATTTTATTTATTAGCAAACGAGGAAAAAAAATGGAAAGAATTACAGTGGAAAATGTCTTTATAGGCTCTTCCATTGGGTAGGCAGCCAAAAAAACCAAATCAATTAATAAGCAATCAAACTTACTTAATGTTATAAATTGCTCAGGGAACCCCTGCAGTTGTTGATATGAGTTGCTGAAGAGGTTGAATTGGAAGAAGGTAAAACAGCATATTTTTGCAGGAATATGCTGGAATAGGGTCTGGTATTGAAATCCTATCCAAACGCAACATTATTTTTTTGTTAAATATTTGAATCAATTCAAATATCTGGACAATCGTAAGAGTTTTATAAAATGTCATGGTCTAAATGCTTCACATATCTTCTCACTCTTTGATGGCACTAAACTGGAAATAATTTGGAGAAGACCAATTTTTATAAAAATGCTGGAGTTAAATATGTAAAACCTAGTTGATGATCTTTCCAGTGCGGACACCCAGTGAGAACTTCAGGGAGGGGAGAGTAAGTCAGAGTCTGGACTTTCAAGAGGTCCCTAGGCAATTGTGATGTGTGGCCATGGCTATCTGGGGAGCCACAGACACAGGGCCTACCAGCTGCTCTTCATCTCCATGGCAAAGGGGGAGAAGCAGGCATTAACTGTGGCACTAAGTATCTAGGGTGATTTGAGTTTGCGTTTCATTACTAGATTTGCATTTGTCATTATAAGCCGTTAGTGAATATCTTCTCTGTAGCCTGTGCCTAAGATCTGGGTAAGTTGCTACCAGGTGAGTGCTTTTGGTTATAGATTCTTACAGGCATCTACTAAACACACATAAAAGAAAGCTATATTAGAAACCAGGTCAATAAAACTTTTTCCTCTAGGGACTCATACTGTTAAAATAGGAGCATACAAAGTAAATCTAATTTTAAGTATAAACAATGGAATAAAGTAAAACAGTGTATAAGTAAATATAAAATGCTCAGGTACATATTAAAGAGCACTGCTTACCGAGCCTTGACTATTACAATGTATATTTAATCTAAGCCTGGTGTGCCTTGCTGGGACCAAAACGGAAAGTGAATGTGTTTGACTTTATTAGACATTAGAGTTCTCTGTCGCTTGTTCTCAAAACTCTCCTTTCTTTGAGTTTTTGGAAAGAAAGTGTGTTTTTCCTGTAATGTCAGGCATCACGGAGGAGGGTTAACACTTGTTCTGTGCATACCTTTGTTTCTCTGAACATTTTGTATTTTGATTGCTCGTTTCTTGCTCTCCGTTTACAGAGATGTCTGCTCCTCCCACAGGACCACATTTATAATGATTTCTTTTTTCCTCTTGTCAAGAGAAGATTCTTGCCCAAGTCAACTCTTCTCCCCAAGCTTTCTGTGCATGAGGCTTTATAAAAAGTCCTTCAGTACGCCTCTGTTATTTATCAAAACCGTGACGGTAAGGAATGTATTAAAGGTGGAACATTGCTCAAGCTCATCTTTTCTTTTTCAAATCAGGAAGTGTCTTTAAACAAAACCGAGTGTTGTCTATGTGTTGTGTGTGCATCCCCTGGTCTATCTTAGGGACAGAAGTGCTTTACTACCTGAAGTCCACACAAATCACAGGGGGAAAAGTCAAAGGATGATTACATGGCTTCATATGCAAATAGACTAACGCCATTTTTAAAGACCTTAAATTCAACTTTCTCAATTGTGGTCTTGAATAGACAGGAAGACAAACATTGTTTACAATCTATAGTGGCTTTTTCTAAAACTGTGAGGAAGGAAAACACACATTACATGAAAATCTTTTACACTTATGAAACATTGTAAAATCAGTGTGATGTATGTTGTAGAAAACCAGGGAAATGCAACTTAAAAGAAAAGTAGAAAAAAAAAACCAAGTTTCACTTCTTAAGGGTAGAACAGTTGACACTTTTAGCAGAATTTTGAGTTATAAAAAAGATTCATAATCCAGAAAGGTTTTATAGGAGATTAAAGTTATTTTTCCTAGCATGTCAATATTTGCTAATATATTTAATAGCAGAATACACTAAATGGACACGGTAGGAATTTAAGTAAGGATTCCTAACAATTATTTTGTGTTTTAACTAACCCAAACTTACTCCTCATTCAAGGGTGCTAGAAAGCTGCCCTTAGGAGGCAATCTAGTGTGCATCAGGAGAGACACAAAGTTATTTATCACAGAATTATTTCCTGGGACAATACTGTGGGCTAATCGTGTAGCATCAGTAATATTTTGAAATGCCTACAGACCACTGTTATGGAAAAAAAAATCAGATTTTCCAGCTTTAGGTGCATTGTCTGAAATATATCTTCAAGAATTAAAGAGCATATGCTACAAAACACACTGAAAAGCCAAAGAGTGAAACAAGTGCTAAGCTCTGGAGTCTGATTGTTCTCTACAGTTTTCTGCAGGTTCAGACGTCTCTCTAGTGCATACTCTCTCTTTTAATGGTATTTTGAAAACAAAATCAACAACATAAGTTAAGGCTGCTTTGTTTTCTGGGTACCATACTTGGGACACAGAGGAGGACATTTAGAACACCGAGCATCTTCAGAACATTTCCTGTGTTTCTAATCATGTGGCAGCTGTTTGCTCCATAATAGTCTGCCCTGAGTTTTATAGAAGCAGCATTTTTTAATTGAGTGCTTTGAAGAGACTTCAGAACCATGTAGAGGGCTGAATAGGGGCCCTCTGTGTGGCAGGGCTGCCTTGTAACACAGTTTGAAATGGTTTTCAGGCACAGCTACAGCCTTCCCTGTTGGTTCCCTCCTTTCTCAGGAATCAGTGCCCAGGCACTTTGGATAAAAACCCATTTATGCAAAAAATAGCATTGGGAAGCAGAGCTAGCAGGAGCTGTCCCTCTTGCTCCTTTCCCCAGCCTCAGCAGCCAGAAGGTCACCAGAAAGCACCCCAGGTATGGGTCCGTAGGTGAAAACTGTCTGGCTCAGCTGTCTCGGTCTTACACTGCTCACTGTGATATTTTTCCGGAGGGCACAGCAATGATTGCCAGTGACCTTTCCTTTAATGGTAGAACTCACATAAAGGAGCCTGGGCATTTCTTTACTTTGGTAGGAGTAGTTAGTGGAACAGAGGGAGGAGCTTACAATATAGAACATGAGTAGTCTTAGTACCATAGAAAATACATTTGATCGTCAGTATTTATGCTCTCATATCTTGAATTCGACCATCTGAGAACTGCAAATATTTTAAAAAGTTGTATATGTATTGAACACATACAGATATTTTATTCTTGCCATTATTCTCTGAAAAATTTAGTACAATGATTTAGTATTTGTGTTGAGTTAGACACTGTAAGTCACCCAGAGATGACTTATAGTTATCCTACAAAAGGATGTAGGTAGGTCATATGCAAATATACATTTTATATGAACAACTCAAGCATCACATATTTCAGTATCTGGGGGGGGAGCAGATCTTGCAATCCATCTCTCACAGATATGGAAGGATGACTGTACTGCAGTTCTCCCACTGGGTTGAGTGGGAGGAGAAAACACAAGTCAGATCTTGGAAGAGAGGGACAAAGGGATTTTTCAGAGGCCATTCAAGGACTTGGGCTGTCTGGTACAAGTGGCTTTGTGCCACCTGTGATCACAGGTGCGACATCTGGTCAGTGGCAAAGTTTTACAATAGGGTCACCACAGAATCACAGAGTCCCTGAATTGAAGAGACTCTGGATGCTTGCCTTTGGGCTTGAACTCAGGGTTAAAGGGCCGTTTATCAGTTGTGACTGCTTTCTCAT
This sequence comes from Tokudaia tokunoshimensis, assembly GCA_036184795.1. NCBI lineage: Eukaryota > Metazoa > Chordata > Mammalia > Rodentia > Muridae > Tokudaia > Tokudaia tokunoshimensis. The sequence goes on along the minus strand of BTHU01000004.1, from coordinate 48,704,345 downwards.
AACAACAGAGACCTCCAAATCCTAAACCAGCCGTTCAGTGCAGTGGGATAGGTACATGAGACAAAGCTTACCCTCCACTGACAGTCAAGCTTTGGTGGCTGAGGTAAAGTCATAGCAGCTGTTGAGAAGTCATCATTCATTATTTTTAAAAATCAAATTCTTAATTACTACATAGTAATTCATATACGTAAGAGGTACATCATGACATTTCAATGCACATAAGTGATCATTCCTCAATTTTTTGTTTGGAAAATTAAAAATCCCTTCTCTGAGCTTTTTTGAACTATATGTGTTGTCAACTCTAGCTCCTACTGCGTTGTGGGATTTTAGGGGCTATTCCTCCAGAGCTGATGAGATGGCTCAGTGGGTAAAGGCACTGGCTGCCAAACCCAGCAACTGACTTCAATACTGGGAAGCCACATAGAAGAGAAAACTAACTTGTTTGTGTTGTCCTTGGGTTTCTGCAGGTATGCCATGGTGTTTTACACCCAAGACATGTGCATGCACGCACGTACGCATGCACACACACATACACACACACAAACACACACAGTTAAGTAATAATGTTCTTAAGTATATATGACTTTCTATATTTCAAAGTTACATAAGAAGCTGTGAACTTAAAAATTCTCATTAAATTTATAAATCTCAGTAGTGTGTTTTAAATTTTTCTTTTACCTTCAACAGTGTACTTTAATTTTCTTTTTATATTAGTAAATCACAATTTTTGTGATTGGATAATGTCTACATGGAATGATATATCTTAATTTGTTTAAAGACTTTCTTTTTTGAGACAGGGTTTCTTTGTGTAGCCCTGGCTGTCTTGGAACTCCCTCTATAGACCCAGTCTAGCTTTGAACTCAGAGACCCACCTGCTCTGCCTCTGAGTGCTGGGCCTAAAAGTATGTGATACCACCACCTGGCTTAAAGATTCATTTTTATTATTTTTAATTACATGTAAGCATTGTACATGGGAGTGCAAATGCTCCTGGGAGCCAGGGACATTGGATTCTCAGGAGCTGGTGTTACAGACAGCTGTGAGTTGTGGGTGCAGAAATTGAACCCAGGTCCTCTGGAATAGCAACAAGTGCTCTTAACTTCTAAGGCATCTCTCCAGCTCCTCTTAATTTGTCTTAAATGCCTTGTTTACAGACCTTTCATTTGCTTTTACTTTATTTTATTAACAGTACTTCACTATTTTAAGTTACTAGTGGTTATATAATACCAATATAAGAAACGATACATAATGACTTTCCAATTATCTCCTTTGCTTACATTTCTAAATGTAGACTCAGTGGGTTGGAATCATACACATTTAACATTTTGGCCTCAATAGCCAATGTGCTGTCACAAACTACTTTCATTTTGTCATAAACTAGGCTCCAATCACAGTCAGAGTCTTTGGTGCCATCAGCTCTTCTCTTGTCTTGAGTTTTAGAGTCTTATTTAGAGCTGAGCACTCCAAAATCTCGTATTCTCTTCACCTTGACCAGTTGTGGGTCTCTCTGTTAGCATTTACTACAAAAAGAAGCTTCTCTGATGAGGGTTGAGAGACACACTTAGCTATGTATAAAGATAAGAACTTAGGAGGCAGTTTTTACTATATCCATTTAACAGAATAATAGTATTAGGTTCTACCTTAGGGACTATGACTTAGCTAGCCATAGGTTTCCTTCTGGTTAATGGTACCAGGCATAGGTTCTGTCTTAAGGAGTGGGCTTTAAGTCCACTCAGAAAGTGGTTAGTTACTTCCATGACAGCTATGCTGCTGTTGGTATCTTGCCAGACTCATGGTTACTGTAGTCTACAGCTTGGTAACACTGTTGACGATTTTTCCCCTCCTAGAGCTTTCTTAGACCCACCCAGCACTGTGAACACTAGCCAGTAGGGAGGAAGCTTTGGGTTGGTACCAGCTTGATTTCTCCATGTCCTGTGATACTGGGATGTGGGATCTTATCAAGTTCTGAAGTGTAACTAAGAGCACAATATCCTGTAATGTTTGTGAGAGTCTAATAAGGCAGGACCAACACCTTGAAAAGAGGTAACTTATACATGGCACTGGACTCTTCATTTGATGGTCTACAATGTCTGGAGGAGATATTGTCTTCCTGTTATTGGATAACTCCATTGTTTCAATTATCAGACAAGATTTTACTCCATAGCCCAGTCTAGCCTGAAGTTCATCATATAGCCCAGGTTAGACTCTTGGCAATCCTTTTGCTTCTTTCACCTGTGTGCTAGGATTACAGGCATAAGTCACGGTTCTTTCATTCCTTTGAATTTCTGGAAACCATTGCATTGTACGAATATACTACATTTATTTATTCCCTTATCAGAGAATATACATTTAGATTTGTCTTCAAGCTTATCTATAGAGAACATGGTTTTGGCTTTGAATGTTCATGTGCATGTCGTGTAGACATAACCAAACTTTTTTTTTAAAATTTAATTCAGAGCCTACCAATCGTATGTTTGAAGTCTTCATTGCTTCCTCTTTCCACTTGGGTCAAAAGTCCAAAGTCCCTATGTGGCCTTCAAGGCCCTACCCAGGCTGACCTAGCAATTCTCCAGCTGATTACGTCACTCTCGACTCTCAGCTCACTCATTCTACTGCTTCCCATCACCCTGGCATGTGCAGTTCCAGCCACACTGGCTCTGCTTTCATCTGAGCACACAATGCCCGGGGCTTCTGACTCACTCCCCTGCCTGTCTGAAATGCTCTTCCCGCAAAGAGCATCACTGTATCAAAAAATAGGACCCGCACCACTCTCTACTTTATTTCATTTTCCTCATAACAGAAACATCTGGTGTATCATGTGTTATTTATTCTGTGTCTTTACCCCCACTAGAGGTGAACTTCACAAGGACATATTTCATAACAGGAGCAGTGTAGGCACATGGGAGCCACTGGGATCTATGCAGTGAGTATAGTGGAGGGTGGATTGGGTACACTGCCTGCAGCACTGACCCAACATCTGAAGTAATCACGATGTCAACATCCAGAATCAGATTGAGGGGTTCATGGAGGTGAGCAGTCACATACTCTGAGAGCAGGATGTTAGGCACAGACTGATATTTTGGTGAGCATTACTCTCTAGGGTCAATGGTGCAGTACTAGGTGGAGCTAAGGGTGAGGAAGCCACCGGGTTAGAAGTATAGACAAGTTTTTGACACACATAAGCTGTGCATAATCTCCTTGTGTAACTAAGCAACAGATGTCTAAAGAGCATGAAGTATCCAGGGAAGTAACAAACAGGCAACAGGCCTGTGTTATGAGACTGTTGAGCGCTCCCCAAGATCCCTGCTGCTCTCTCCCCACTTGTCACCATCATCTGAGTTCTAGACAAGCTGTATCATGTGTATTCTACATGAGATCTTCTGCTCATAATACCCAGCACACATAGAAAGACACTGTTCCAGACAAACAGAATGAGCATGAGGATGTGCGTGGTACCCTGTGGCAGGGGCATCTCTCCAGCAGAATGAGTTGTTCAATTGCAGTGTCTGTAAGCGGCCCAGCCTCCAGGTTATGTGTTGGAAGGTGTCTTATTCCTGCCGACAGTTGCATTCTCATTCTCTCATTGTTGGGGTCCCAGGCATGCTAGTTGGAACTGGCAGGCAGTTATTTAGACTTTCTACTCAAGTGCTCTTTCGAAACAACTTTTAAATTAAAAAGTTAGCTCTCCAAGATTCACCAAATACCCGGTTGGCCTGAAGTTTCCATTATAAGCCTAGAGAAAAATGTCTATACCTGTTTGTTGGTTTGTTTTCTTATTTAGTTCTTAGGACAGACAGGAACACAAGTAACCAACAGAGGCCGAAATGAAGAGTGATGGTAGCTGTACCTCAGGTAAGACATGTCTGGCCCCTAAGACCCACAAACCCCAGGCTGCAACTTACCAGTGATCCAACCCATCCAAGGGCGACAAAGGAAGGGTCAGAAGTTGCCTCAGAGGTTGCAGGGATTGAGAAAGATGGGTCTGGTTTAAAGAGGAAACTCACATTGTCTTCTCTATGCCTTAGATGAGGCAGGAGGATGAACACAGAACAGGAACCGTGGTACATACTAAACGAAAGTGCTTCTTTCCCAAGCAGAGAGGGAAAACAACTATTCAACATTTTCTACGGGCACTTGCTCTCTTTTATGACCTGAGGGGATATCTCATTGATATCTCCAAGAGAAAGTTACAAACCAAGCACCAACAAAACCCAGCTGCATTGTCTCCCATGTTAAATTTTCTTAGAAGGATATATATATATATATATATATATATATATATATATATCATGGATATGCAAAGCAGCACTGTTTTTTTCTTTATTGCTTATTTATTTATATGTATGGGAGGTCAACCTGTGGGAGTCAGTTTGGAATCTTTACCAGCTGAACCATCTCTCCAGCTCCCAAATTTATTTATTTATTTTTTGGTCACAGTAAAGGGCATATTTTATGGTAATAGCCATCTGCACTATGGTTAAGGGTGTGGGCTCATGATTTTACCAGTTTTCCCTATGGGTCATGGTTCCAATGTGGCACTTACTGGTCTATGAGCCTGAAAGGTCTCCTCCCCTCTTAAGGCTTATTTGTGAGCTAGGAAAAAATAATGCCTTCCCTGTGGTGACTGATTAAGAAGGATTAAATGCAATAGTCTAGGCTCAGTGGGTGCCGGGCATGTAATAAGTGGCCAATAAATATCAATTGCTATTGCTGTTATTATTACTATACTTTATGTTAGACTCCAAGTGGTGTGGAGGTCATTACACCTAACTTCACTGTGTTGGAGATGAGAAAATTGACCCGCGGTGCTAAAGGTTCCTGGGTGACTAAGCTTTGTTGCTGTTTTGACTGGATCACCTGTACTGGCGTGGCACATCTGTGAGTGTCTGTGAGGACATTTCCAGAGAGGACTGACTGAAGAGATAGGGAGCACTGTCACATGCACTGAGGGCACAGAATCAAAGGAGAATCCCACCTCCCTGCTTCCCGACCTTCTACCCCATGAGCTGCTCCTCTCTGCCACACTCTGGGCTCAGTAGACTAAGTGATGGACAGAGACCACCAGGAAGGACTGAATCTCTGAAACTCTGAGGCTATGCAAAGCTCTCCTCCATGGAGTTATCTAAGATAATTTCGTTCAGCAGCTGAAAAGTAACTCACGAACTTACACAGACCAATTAGTTGATTCCTGCAGAACCAGCCAATGCAGCTTCCGGAGCTCTGCCACTGTCTGGTGTCTGAGTTTTTAATCGTTCTGTCTTTCTGCCAGGTGCAGTCTGAAGGGGCTCCCGACAGTTTGAAAGGGAGGAAACAGTAGTTTATAGGCTCCATCAGGCCAGCAACCGTGTCTGTGTTTTGGTCTCTTCTGTTGTCTTGTGATATTTGGTGTGTGCTTGATAGTAAATAAGTAATTAATGTATGTGTGTGTGCTTGATAGTAAATAAGTAATTAATGTATGTGTGTGTGTTGAATTAGGTGTGACTCAATAGAAAGATGAACGCTCACAAGCCAGCATCACAGTGCGAGGCTGTGACCCTTGAGCACCGACTTCTCCCTTGGGAGTTGTTACGAAACACATGTCTCCGTCACTTCAACAGAAGGCAGTTTATATGAGGGGTTATTAAAGTTGGCTCTCCCTTTTGTCTTACTCCTCCTCTTTCTCCCCTCTATCTCCCTCTTTCTCCTTGGCTTCTATTCTTTCTCTTTTTCAATCGCCTCTCTGCTTCCTATCCCTTACTCTGTCAACCGGCAGAGGCCAGGGTATGCTTTAGCAATAGATACCCTCTACAGTTAAGTGGCTTGACAAAGTAGAATTTCTTTCTCTCTGAAGCAAAATGGTCTGGAGATCTGGGTGACACTTGGTGTCACCGTTGGTGACAAAGTATGGATAAAACTTGCCTCCTATAGCAAGCAAGAGCTTTTGCTCTCCTTGCTATGGGTAGGGTGTCATGAAGGGGGTTGTAGTAAATACTGCACATCGCTGCTGCCCACTTGGCCTAACTAGTCACACTGACCTACCTAAGGGCTTGGAAGAGCAATTCCTCCATGAACCACAAAGTCCTAGTGGGCACGGAGAACTGCTTATGGGTAAACATTAGAAGTCTCTACCACAACTCTTCTTTTCATAGAGACTTGACTTTTTCTCTTTTCTTCTTCCTTTTCTTCAGTCCCCTACCTGCTTCCTGGATCTTCTGCTTCATGCCAGCAGGTGCCACACTAGTAAAGAATGCTGTCCAAGGCTGACTTTGCCACAACTCTGGTTTGCCTAGTTAATGGCAAGCCTCTCTTGTCTTGATGTGGATAAAGGTACTGCAGTGCTCTTCTTTCTTTTGGGTTCCCGGGAGGTTTATGAGGAAGCTCCATTTTGACTGCAGCCAAAGAGGATTGGCAAGTGTCTGAGTACTCTGGAGTTACCCCCGGAATCTTTCTTAACTCCCTTCAAAAGTTAGTTCTTTCAAAGACCACCTTTCCCCAATCCAAGCCCATGGTTCAGAGGAGCTGGCTGTACATTTGGCAGCAGGTAGATTTGGTTGTCTCTTTAAAACCTTGGGGACTGACCATGCATCATCTTTTGTTGATTGTGAAGGAGAGATGAATGTCTTACCATAGTCAAGATCTCCAGGTTAGGGTCCTGGGTTGTCATAAAAGTGTCTTAAGATGGGGCGCGTTTTCTTTGTCCTGTTTTACAAAAGACAAAGTTTGTTTAGCTGGGAGGCAGAAGCACGTGACCCTGGGAGCTGGGCTTGCTGTGGCGTTCGTTTGTATGTCTTGTTGGGTAAGGCTTGCTTTCTTTCTGGACTTCAGTTCCCTTCTCTGCAAAGAGAAGCAGCTGAATAAGGTGAGTTCTGGGAGGCTCCTGTGTTTACCTAGGACTAGGGTGTATTGTTTTAGGGCTTAAAGGGGGTTCTGTGGGTGCATTGTCCATAGGAAAAATGAAACAGGAGTGAAACAGGCCGAGTGGACGAGGGTGTACGGAAAGCTCAGAATGAACAGACAGTGCTGGGGGCGGGTGGGTTGATGACCTCCAGCATATTAATCAGCTCAAAAGCAGCTCAGGTTTCTGCTCCACTCTTTTTGTTCCTCTTCCTGTTTCTTCTGTGAGTGTCTGAAAATGCTGAGTGTGGAAATATGTGGAGCTGTGGACCTGGCTTGTTGAGATTTCCAGTACAGACGCATCAACTGTTAGTGATTTTCTCCAAAGTTGAAGGTGATAATTTTTCTATACTTCTTAAGATATAATGGTCTCTTGGAATGTGCCAGTAAATTAGTCATACTGTGTCCTGAGAATTGGTCTTTGTAATACATCCTGGTCTCTGAAAAGAGCTGCAGTTGTATAATGGATTTTAGAAGTCTCCAAAGCTGGTTCAACTAACATATTTGTTAGTCTAATAAATGATATTGCTCTTGTCAAGATTTTTCCATATAGCACAATTTAATAGAGGAATCAATAGTTTCTCAGACATGACAAAAGGATCTGGGTGTACTTTGATGGGAGACACAAAGCCTCTTGTTGTTCTAATGAAGCCAAAATGGAAAAAAAAAGTTTTTTTCATCTTTCAAGTGTATTTTTATGAAGCTAAAATATACATACCACTTTCTCTAGGAAAATATTTGTCTATCAATATTTGCTCCTGCATTGTCTTTTTAGTCTGTTATTACACATGAATATGCATTTTCCATTCTTTCTGCTTCCCTTTGTTTGATGAGCTGTCAGTAGTACATGCCACTCCAGGGGAAAAATCAGACTGGAGTCAAGACATTTTTTTAGCCATTGGGTCTATAAATGTTTTGGTCAAATATTATCCTTTACCTACATTCCTCATCAACACTTCTTTAAAGTCGCCACAGTGGTTTCGTACAGTGGGAGACCATCTCCTCAAACAGTTGCCCTGAGAATGTCTTCCTGTACCTACCATGGCCCCTGACCCCTGGCGCCATCCTAGTATCTGTATGGACTTAGGTTAATAGGTTTAGCATCTCTTTGGCCACTGTTGAAGCTGCTTGGAAGGGCCTTGCTGCGACACTGAGAATATTAGAGCAGCTGTGTGTCCAGTCCTCAGCCAGGGACTGTGTTTTCTGGAGAGTAAGTGACGTTCACTGCTGTAAGTTCTACTTACTGGCAGAAACATTACGGGCACCAGTTCTAACAGTAATCCTCAAATAACGCTTATCATCAGATGTGAGTCCAAGAAGGGTTGGACAACCACTGTTGTTACAAATCTCACTGAGCTGATGAGAGATTGCACTTTGAAAAGTGACTAAAACAGTTGGGTTCATTGGCTCCAACTTTCAAGGCAGGAAGGGGCTCAAAATGCTTCCAGAGTAGAGAATGAGGACATCAGTGGACTAGGGGAGCTAAAGACCCCTGTAGAAGTTGTTCTCCAGTTAACTGTGAGTTAGGATTGTATGAGGAGCTTTTGAAAATTGTTGGAGGCCTGATCCTGTTCTTGAAGGTCACTCATTGATTGGCAGTTCAACCCAAGAAAGTTTTCACTCTCTTCGGAGTCTTGAAGTTTGGTGGGAATCTGTGATGGGATGGAATTATGTCGCCTTGGGTTTTGTTAGATGTGAATCTTGGATTTTTTTTTAGCTTTCCAGAAAATTCTGAAGCCTTATCAATGATTCTTGAAACTTAGTACACACATCAGAATTACCTGAAGGGATTTGAGAATACAGGCTTCTGGACTCCTGGACCTCCAGGCTTCTCGTTAGTGGTCACGGTTCCAGGTCTGAGAATTGGCAAGTCTGTCAGGCTCTGCAGTGACATTCAGATGTCTGGTCTACAGGCCACATTTTAGGGGTAGAGGTATGTCTCAGCTGTTAGGAGTTTCAGTTTCCAGCACCCACATGATGCTCACAACTCCAGATTTAGGGGATCTAATTCTCTCTTCTGGCTTCTAAGGGCATGCAAGTGGTGCACATACACACATGCAGACAAAGTAATCATATACGTAAAGTAAAATAGATCTCTCCAGGCCACACCTTGGGCAGCACCATTCTAGAGCATCATTCTGAGAACTTGGTTTGTTTTAGAGTATGTTACAAAGATGGCTGTTCTCAGATATTGAGATGCCAGCAACCACACAGAGGGACCTATGGGACAAATTGCTTTGACTACACTTCTAATTTATTTTAGTTATTGTTTTAGGTTTTTTTTTTCCTAAGATGAAAGGCTCCAAAAAGTAAGGCTTTATCCCACATGCTATTGCTTTGACTATTTGAACTAGGATAATTTAACAGTTTTATCAGTGTGAAATGATTAGCTTGCAAGACTTCTCCCCTCCTCTCTATTGATGGGTTGTTTGAATGAATTAGGGAAGTTAGTGGAAGGTTTTGACTGTTAGACACACTCCAATAGCAGGATTTATTATTGCCTTGGTGTTAGGAAGGGAATATAAATTATCATCTTCAGGAAAAGGTAACATCTTTCCTCTCTGTTTCATTGATGGTTTGGATCAGAAATTGACCCCTATGGGGTCAACTGACCCTTTCACAGGGGTTCCCTAAGACCATCAAAATACAAGGAAAGTTACATTATGATTCATAAGAGTAACAAAATTACAGTTATGAAGTAGCAACAAAAATAGTTTTATGGTTTGGGGGCTCACCACAGCATGAGGAACTGTATTAAAGGGTCACAGCATTAGGAAGGTTGAGAGCCACTGGAAAGATAAGTTAAGGTCGCCGCCATTGTCCATAACTATCTGGGAGGAAGGTGAGGCTGGCTCAGAGAGCCCCTGCAGGGGATTCTGATATAATCTCCACATGAGATTCATTGCTTTGAAGCAGGGCTCACACACTCAAACGCTTCCAAGGACTAGGAGTGCTGGGTACAGGTTGGGGGACATTGAGGCCATGGAGCCATCTTGTTGTCACAGAGGAACACTACATAGTATGGCCAGAGCAATACATGTGGTTACTCAGCCTGTTTCTCGAGGTATCTTTCCCAAGATTCTATTAAGAGACATTTAAATCTATTTTAAGTCCTAGGAAATGTGTCCAAATTACCTGGCTTTGTTTTCTGGAGTTGTGATTCCAAGGGTTATAAGAGCCCTTGAGAAAACACTATTGTCTAATTTTTAAAAATGGTAATTTAAACATCTGAGGCTCCAGCTTATGCACAATAATAAGTATCTTTGGTACACCATGTTTCTTTGGAAGTGAGAATTGGATACATTTTAGCTTTTAGTCCATAGAATTAGCAAGGTAGAGGTTGGATAAAAACTATGTTGAAGAGTAGCCACAAAAGAACTTCAAAACCAATAACTTAAAACTTCCAGGGTATGAGCTTCAACTACTAGACCTTTGGTATTCAGGCTTGACTGGGTCCTTCTACATCTTCAATTATCATAGTATTTAATTTCTATAACATTTGAACTAGGTGACTGAGAAATGACTAATAAGAGATATTCCCTTTTACAGTCTTTAGATTTTTTGAGATTATAATATAATCACATCATTTCTCCCTCTAGTCCCTCACATGTACCCCCTCCTTGCTTTTTTTCAAATTCATGGTCTTTCTTTCATTAATTGTTATTTTATATATATATATATATATATATATATATATATATATATATATATATACAAGCATTCCTAAATACATAAATATAACTTGCTCACACTGTGCAATGTTACTTATATTTATTTTTCATGACTAACATTTGGTATTGATAATCAGTTTGTTGTGTTCTTTCCTGGGGAAGACAGTTTCTCCCACTCTCAGCATTCCTTAGTCGCCTGTAGATCTTTGTGTAGAGTAGAGACCGCCTGGGCTTTTCTGTTTACATTTTAGCATTCTATTGTTGCTTAACAGTCTATTGCCTTTGTCCTTATTCAGCCTATTTTTAGGCAGTCATGTTGGTGAGACTTTATGGATGTAGCTTCTGACATCACTAAGAGATACAATCTTACAACAAATCCTGATCCTCTGGGGTTACAATCTTTCCACTCCCTCTGCCATATTCCCAGAGCCTTAGATGTGGGAGTGACTTGTAAATGTATCTGCTGAGACTGAGCTCCACAGCTCTGCATTTTGAGTGGTTGTGGTTTTCTGTAACGGTCTGTTGTATAGAGAATATTCTTTGACGAAGGGTGAGGACTACGCTTATGAGGCTAGACCTGGAGAAGGATGTGCAAGATCTGGCGGGGTAGTAAGAAGAGAACACTTTAAAGCAGGCATTGCATGTCTTAGGCATATCTGTTCTCTGGAGGGAAAACGAGGTACTTTCTATCTGTTAAGTTGTAGACTGGTAAATGGAGCCTTGAGGTTTTGGAGCTCTACTTAAACCCCTGACTTTGCATGTAAACATCTCAGATCTTTCATTGCTGTTCATATGCACAATTCCACTTCATTGCAGGAGGAGGAATCTTCCCTGACGTCCAGTCCCATCCTGTGAACATTAGCTCTGCTAGCTTTGCTGGTTGCTTTATAGTTGTCTGAAGCTGCCTGAGAGATGGAGTGGACTGAAAGGAGAGAACACAGGGTCAGCTCCACTGTAACCACGGCTCATTCCGATTATATACTGAGCCTTAACTTCATGCTCTCTAAAGATATGATTTGGTATGTGTTGGCAGAATGACAGCGGGAGAATTTCCAGAATGGAGTCCAAGGTTGTCGCTATTACTCCTGGAACACAAATATAGCATAATAGCCAGAGGGATTTCCTCATGGTCGGCAGTGGTATATAGGATATAGGATTCATCTAAGACATACACTTCTGGCTAATAAGTAAGTGGTATTGCATTTCATCTGTACTATTTCTCCTTGTGTGTTTTCTGCCTCTTTGTCCCCATGGAAAGGGTAGAACTTGTATTCCCTTGGATCTCTAGCCAAATATCATCTAATTTCTCCTTAACCAAGAATATAGCCTTAAAAAAAACAGATATACTGGAGAGATCTAAAATTGGGAAGGGCACAAGGATGTTGCAGTTCAGAGAATGAGCGTATAAAATTTTTGTACTTTGGAGAATAAAGGAGGAGGCACAGAAGCAGACAGGCATTTAATTAAGTGAAAAAATTTTTTAGAAAGGAGAAAAACATTGTGGAAATTGAAGAGAAATATTTTGGATTCTGACTTAAGTCCTGCTATGAGTTTGGAATGTTTTAATCTGTTTGTCATGAGCCAAAAATTAGTTTCCAAAGGAGAAAGATGTGGACTCCTTAAAGCTGACCTTGGCCGCTGTTTACTACCTCTGCCTTGGGGGTATAGGTAGACCCAGTTCTGATAGTGTTCTTACAAGCATGGCTGCTTGTACATGAGAGTGGAAATCCTAACCGTGGTCCCTGTCGTATTACCTAGTGCGCCAGAGTTCCTGTCCTTCTTTTCCCACCTACAAAGTGTTCATCACTTCTGATCATATTAACTGAACTCTAACCACTCTACTCAACGGTTTATTTACTGATAAAATGAAAAGTGATAGTTGTTTGTTGAAATTTTATTAATCAAATGAGATGCTATGCCTAAAGGTGCTTTTCAAGCTGCTAAATGACCGAGAGATTAAGGAAGTATCATTTAATCTATACTATGAGGACAAAGGTCTTGGAAATGCTCTAGTCTAATCAAGGCTGCAAACAACTCTCCAGAGTCCAGTAGGGGATGCGGAACATGGTCCTGTTACAGCGAGAGCGAGTCATCAGCCAGACTTGAGGTTAAACCTTTGCTCTACCAAGTGGACCACAAGGCTCCTTGAGCCTCCACTTTCTCATCTGTAATCAAAGTAAGAGCTCCCTCATAGAGTGTGTGGATCAAATGAGAGACAATATAGAATGGGGCATTTATGTTCCTGATGCATGTTAACTTATTAAATGCAGACTTTATTTTCTGAACTATATCCACAGATGACATTATTTCCAAAGCATACGCAGAATAGAAAAAGAGCATCTCAGATACTGGGAACTACGTTTGGACTATCTTGATTTTTAAGACAAACTTGAAAGAGATAATTGAAACCCTGGTGTTTAAGAGGAGGCTAACTAAGAGCTTTTTCTTCCCTTATCCCAATGTTTCAGCCATAGAGAAAATATTCTTTGTCCACTGTCCTCATTCACCATGCAAATACTTCTGTTTAAGAAATACATTATCATCAGCCATTAACTCTCTCTGATATCAATCTGTTGGATCTTGAAGTAGAGGGACACAGAGGGAGTGAGGTCAGATCATAAGGTCAGTCAATAAGGAGACAATCCATTTGTTATAGTCCTTGCTATTATGCAGTCACCAGTCAATTTTACTACACAGGGTTAATGTGTATGTAATGCCTGACACAATTGCCCTCGGTGTTGGAATAAATGCCTGGCTTTGGATTGAGTACCAGATGAAGTGACTTCTGTTTAGGGTTGGGTTACTCGAAAATAAGCAAACCCATCTGCTTCATTCTTGAGGATATAGAATTGGATTATTTCAGACTAAGCATGCGTTCCATGCCCTTCTCTGTTCTTGACTGCATCAAGATGGTTGGTACAAAGCTCTAGTAATGGAATATAAGACTTAGCAGGATTGCTCTACTAGAGGCAGAGGGCTACAACTGCATCCTGCCTATTAGGTGAGATCGGCTTACGACCAGTGCAATGTTTTTTTCACAGTTCTGAAGTATGTGGAGCCTAAGAAAAGATAATGAGACATTGGGTATCTGAAGGGACTTGATCCTCACATTGTGGAAGGAGCTACAGGATATCTAGCAATCTCTTCAAGGAGGTCACCAGATCCATCTTTGAGGATTCTGCCCAATCCCATCTGGAACCTCTTCTCTTATGGGATAGAATTGCAATATTGAGTTTGGAGGAACACAAAGGTTCAATCACAGAGGTCTGACATCTTTGATGCTCTTGAACCCATAAAGCAACAAGAGAGGGAGAAAAGCAAGATGTTTCTAACAGCTCCAGTCTAGTAAATACTGAGTGTTCAACAAATTAGTATTTTGGCTACTTAAAGGTTTTATTTTTTTGTTTGATTTACAAGTCTAACCCACGACTTATAAATAAGAATATTTTTCATATAGCACCCTTCTTACCATTAAGTGTTTGTTTACGGTCTGAATAGTCAAGTCTCCCCTAAAGTCAATATGTTAAAATCTCAGCCCATAAGGTGATACCATTAGGAGATGAGAACCTTTCAGGGAGAGTAAACCATGGCTGAGCAGAGAACTCATGACTGGAGTTAGCAGCCTCATAAAAGAGGCTGCAGAGGGTGAGGTAATTATCTCACTGTGTAAGAAAAGGGTACCATGGAGTCTCTGTGAGCAACCTCCCTTTTTTCCTTTTTGTTAAGATGGAATCTCACGGTAACACCCAGATTTCTTATACTCCTGAATTCAGGTGCCTCTCCCACCTCAGTCTCCCGAGTAGCTGGGATCATTGGCCTGCACTGCTATACCTAGATGACTTTCTGTTGTTTATAAGCTAGCCAGAAGAAGGTATTTTATTTTAATAGATTTAATGGACTAAGACACTTAGTGTGCTATTTCAACATTTTAAAAAAGGACTTACTTGGTTTTACATTTTGAGTTTATGTGAGTGCCTGCATGAATGTATTGTGTACCACTCACGTGCCCAGTGCCTGCAGTGGTCAGGAGAGGGTGTTGGCGCCTCTGGAATTGGCATTACAGGTGGTGATGAGCTGCCAGGTGGGTACTGAGAATTGAAGTCACATTCTCTGCTAGGGCTGCAGGCGCCTTATCACTGAGCCATCTCTCCAGCTGCCACCCTCTGACCCCAACAGCTTTTGATGCCAACCTGGTAGAACAACATGCTATTTTATTTGAATAATTGACTGAATTGGGGATTAAACCTAGGGCCTTGTACATGCTAGGTAAGCTCCGAAACCCTGAACTATATCCTAAGCCTCCTTTTTACTATTTTGTTTGTTTGTTTTAATTCTGAGTCAGGATTTTACTAAGTTGCCTGGTTGGTCTTGAAGTCATTCCATATTGCTGACTGGTCTGAAACTGTGATCTTCTGCCTTAGCACCTTGAGTACATGGGAGTGCATCCTGTGCTACCAGACTCACTTTTAGCTTTACTGTCCAGAGCAGACCGTCAGGGGAAATGCGCTAACACTGGATCCTGCCCTTGTCTCCAGTTACCTCGGCCCATGTGCCTTGATGCCATGACTTCTATGCTAGCCATTGCTTTTGGTGAGGTTTGTTTGAAATTCCCCCTAAAAGGTGTCTAAGTTAGGATTTTTATTGCTGTGACAAAACACCATGACCAAAAACAACTTGGGGAGGTATCTTGGTTTGGGTTTCATTGCTGTGAAGAGACATCATGACCAGGGCAACTCTTACAAAGGTAAACATTTAACTGGGGCTAGATTACAGTTTCAGAGGTTCAGTCCATTATCATCATGGTAGGAAGCATGGCATCTTGTAGGCAGACTTGATATTGGAGGAGCCAAGATTTCTACAATTTGATCCAAGGGCAGCAAGGAGGCGACTGTCTTCCACAGGCGTCAAGAAGAGGTCTGAATCACACTGGCCATGCTTAAGCATAAATAGGAGACCCCAAAGCCCCACCCTCACAGTGACACACTTCCTCTAATAAGGCCACACCTCCTCCAATAAGGCCACACCTCCTAATAGTGCCACTGCCTATGAGCAAAGCATAGTCAAACCACCTCAGGAGGAAAGGGTTTATTTGACTTACACTTCCATATTGCCATTCATCATCAAAGTAAGTCAGGACATGAACTCAAACAAGGCAAGAAGCTGATGCAGAGGCCATGGAGGAATGGACTTTGAAACTTGCTCTCCATGGCTTGCTCAGCCTGCTTTCTTATGGAACCCAGGACCACCAGCCCAGAGATGGTAGCACTTACAATGGGCTGGGTCATACCTCATTAATCACTAATTAAGAAAATGTCCTACAGTCAGATCTTATGGAGGTGTTTTCTCCATTGAGTTTCTCTCCTTTCAGATAATTCTAGCTTGTGTGAAGTTGACATAAACTAGCCAGCACAAATGGCTTGTCCCTTTCACCTATTCTGGTTGTGCCTGTGTGAGCTGGCCTGTGCTAAGGACATTGAGTGAGTCCTCTTACGAGGACATATGGTCTCTACACATACTGCCCCACTCTGTTACCTGTTTATCTTCCCTTGGCACACGTTCAACTTCTACCCATCTTATGACTGCTAACTCAAGTTTCATTTCCCTGTAGGAATGTTTCCTTTCCCTGCTGAATACATTACATGCATTGACTAAACTAGTCTTCCTTTACCAGGACCGTCAAGGAAATGACACAGGAAATATGAGGCATCCTTTATAGTAAAATAGTAGGCGAATAGTAACAATGGTGGTCTCTGGAGTCAACAGGAATGTCAACACTAGAGCCTCAAAAAGAATCAAAACACAGGATTTATTATAACAAGTAGCATCTTTGCTGTTCAATAGCCCTGGGTGCCAGTCTACCCAATCAGGGAAGGACCAGTTGCTTATCCTGTGGCAAACAGGTATATTTGGATACCTTGATTTTCTCATCTGTAAGAACAATGTTGTCTGGTAATTTTGGAGCATGGGGTTCCCCAGATTACATAGCCTAAGACTCGGCCAGGTAGCTAAATAACTAATTTGAAAGGAGATAAAAAATGACATGTCTGAAAGAGAGCCTATTACACAAGTCAAGTTGCCTTGTTCTAAGAATTAGAAGCTATGATCTATGGTTTAAACATAACTCTGGGAACAATTTTTGTCTAACAGCTTCAAATAAATTTACAACAGCCTTACCCCATTTCAACCCTCTGATTTTTAGTCCATAAACTTGCTTCTGTGTCTAAAGAAATTCCGCCTAAATTCCTTGAGGGTCTGACCCTTTCTGAGCCTTAGTTTATGTTCTTTTGTTCTTGTACTTGACATTATCTGAAATAGTCTTGTAAAACCTTGTTTCTGCTCCCTTCAGAATTTTATATCCCTCAATGAGGCATTTCTCCACCTCTTTCTTCAGAAAAATAGCTACATTTCTTTGGTAACTTTTCTTTTAGTAATGTAGATAAATCCTTTATGTTTTAAAAATGAAACAGGTCACCTTCTCTGGTACTAATACTGCGAACAAAATAACCCAAAGCAAAGTTATTTGAGCAAAGTGAACATCTGGTAGGGCTGGGTTAGCCCTAGGAATAGCAGTTGGAATCCTCAGGAATGGCAACTGAAGGGGAAGCTGATGGTTTGGTCTTAGGGAGAATCAGGCAGCCTTACAGGGTTAGTGGTGGGGGTGGGTGTCTGCTCAACAAGAGGGAGATCATGCTAGGTACTGGAAACCTAGCCAACCATCCAGGACTGGAGAGGACAACCTATAACTGCCATTTTAGTAAATTAGCATAATCCTTAACTACACTCTAAATATCCTTATACCCACATATCAGTGCAGTTCTCACCTCTCATTTACTAAGTTTCTCTTTGTGACAGAAGGATACCATCACAGAAAACCACAACTGGCTAAAATGCAGGGAGCAAGTGGGACAGTTACACTATGATTCCTATACCAAAGGCTCAGGGATCATTGCAGGGGACAGAAAGTCTGCCGTGAGACTTTGTATCCCAGAAATGTCAAGGAAGCTACGCCTGCATCTCAACATGACCGCCTAAACAAGGCCTGAAGAAGGAGAACACCAACAGCCATGGTAGCGTGAAATCCAATGAGGCCTCAATCCTAGATGAAGAAATACAGTCAACTAAGGAACGCTGAGAGTGAGTAAGATTGTTCCCCCCCAGGGAAGAGCACATCAGTTGGTTATCCAATAACAACTGGTCAGCCCTGAAAACATAAACATGTGAGTAGCACCATACAGATAGAGCAGGCTGTACTTACGTATTTAGGAATGGGAGGGATTAGAGGGAAGAAAGGAGAGGGTGAAAGGGATGCAATTACAATTAACTCCAAACAATTCTGTTAACCGGAGCCGGCAGGACAGGATGCACTGCGTAATTACTCTCCAAGATGTTCCTCATAGCATTGCTGCTCTCTGTTGCAATCTGCATGGGTACACTTTGAATCATTAGAACTCTTTCTTTTCTTCATTTGGCACTTGCTCACAACCTCAGCTGAAATAGCTATTGTTTCTGGTAGATGAGATGGTTGGGGCTTTTGGAAGTAGCAGCCATCCATTAAAGAAGTGTTTAGAGGAACTGTTCTCCACCATCAGAAGAAACAAAAGTCCCCAGAGAAGCAGACTTTGCCTGCAGCAGTTCACTGTTTGGTGGACAAGGCAGACAGACTACCAGGCAATGGTGGCAGATGACCAATGCTCCCCGAGGCCCAGAGGAGGAAGACTGTCATTAGCTTTATTCTGTGGGCCTGTGTGAAGGTCAGAGTGGAAAGCTCCCTGCTTCCATAGGGCCACCAAGCTTGTGGATGGAGATAGACTGTACAGTGGGAAGAAAGGGCAGGGGAACTCCATAGTTGCCAGCTTCCGCTTTAACACATTTATGTAAGTCTAATGACTTCAGTGTCATCTTCCGTTTTTGGATGGCCAGAAGTCACACTTGTCTCTCATAGGCTAAAATGAAGATGTGGCAAGAGCTGGTGAGAGCCTCTGCTTCCTGATATCTTCTAGAAATCCCTCCATATCCTGGTGGGTGGATCCTTCCGTCTTCCATTCTGGGTGATACACCACCTTTCCCTCACAACATATTCTTCTCTGATGTTCCTGTTTCTCCTCCCTTTAACGAGGACCCTTGATTCCACTGGACCTCCCCTCCCCCATCCCACCCCTGATGGATAATTTCCTCATGCCAAACTTCAGAGCTTTGCATGTGTAGCATCCCTTTGGGGAGGTAAAGAGCATAAGTTCTGGAGACGAGGCTACAGGCATCCGGGTGGGAGGCGTTGCTCTCTTTCCCACAGTGAAGCAGGGGGCCTTTCAGGAGAAGGAGGAGGAATCCTTAACTGAAGTTATCTGAATGTACTTTATCAGAAGAACAGCTCAAATCTGAAACCATTTTCCTTCCTGTACATTAATCTGGATCTTGTGTTACACCTGTGAAACCTCATTAGTGGCCCCGTTCAAGTAAAGAAATGAGCCCCGATTTGACAGCTCCCGGTAAAGAAAAATACAAATTAGTGTTAGTTCCTCTAATGAAGCTGCATGGAATTGTGCTCTGTGAGACCATGTGCTTCAGTCAGCTCAGCTGCAGCCAGCTTCATGGCAAAGCTGCTGTCTGCTCTCAGACTTTGCTCGGAAGCCTTCCTTCCTTCCCTCCCTCCCTCCCTCCCTTCCTCCCTGCCCTTCTCTCCCTCACTTCTCTCTCTCTCTCTCTTCTCTTCAGATCTCCAGTTCAGAGGACTGTGAAGATATGTCTCACTGCCACTGTTTCCAACACGCGGCTCAAGCTGAGGAACCTCGTGCTACCCCTGTCGGCATGCTACCCCCGAATCCCGCATTGGCTTCCCCAGCCTGCGCCAGCCACACCAGCTGTTCTTCCAGCTCTGGCAACAACTGACAGAGCATTTGAAGCTCCACTGAGCTCTGTGCAGTGGTGGGTCCTGCTGAAGAAAGGATAGTGTATGCTTGCTCTGTTGGGCGGGACATAGATAAAGACTCGCCCTGGCCTGGCCTGCTTTTTTTTCTAAATGTGAGGATTAATTAGCATCTCCAGTGGGTAGAAAGATATAACCTCTCTTTCTTTCTTCTTTCTTTCTTTCTTTCTTTCTTTCTTTCTTTCTTTCTTTCTTTCTTTCTTTCTTTCTTTCTTTCTTTCTCCCTTTCTCCCTCTCTCTTCCTTTTCTTGAATATAATAACACTTTTAAAAAACAAATTCTTACAATTATTCTGAACATGGTTCACCCCCCATCTCCTCCCAAACCCTCCCATTTCCCCACACATTCAACTCCATGCCTTCTTTCCCTCTCTCTTTAGAAAACAAACAGGCCAATAAAATAGCAAACAAGCCTGGAAGAAAACCTGAAAAAATACAAGAAATATAGACAGAGACAGACAGACAGGCAGGCAGGCAGACACACAGACAGACAGACACAGAGGGGGTGTGTATGCAAACAAAACCCATAAAAACACAAAATCAGAAACGGTACATAAGCAAAGATATTAAGATTAGAAAAACCATTGAAACACAATATAAGCAAACATTTCTACAAACACACCATTGAGTTTATTTTGTGTTGGCCTTCTATTGCTAGGCATGGGGCCTGCCCTTAAGTATAGTTTATGAGGTGTAACTTTCTTATCGTTAGAATTATAGGCAGAATTTGGTGATGAGGCTTTTATCAACCATAACTGACAAACTAATTTCAATGCTCCAAAAGTACTTCTCTTTTATATGTTCATCATTTATAATAACATATTTAAATGCATATTACATTTGCAAAATTGAAGAAGAAACTTTACAATAGATAAAAAGAGACTTCAGGCTCCATGGATTCTTAGTATAGTATTTTAAGACAAGTTGCACAATGTTCCGCTGGTCTGAGTAGCTCCCAGTGCCCTACACTGGGGTTGCCATCAGCCTTTTCCATATTAATTGATTCACACAGCAGTGGTTATAATTGGTGTTGGGGACTGTCTGTGTAAGTGGGAAGCAGCGATTCCTTTTGTACAGCTTCTGATTTTCAGTGTGCTTTGCTCCTAAGCTGGCTTGCCCCTGGTCCCATCCTCAGAGTCTACATTTGGTACCTGGTCCTGTGTCTGGCTGTCACTTGCGCATGTACAAATGTCCTGTGTCTGAAGTGTGCTCAGCATCGTCTGTGCGGGCAACACTCCAGACCCAGCTTGTTCTAGACAGACGGGAGGGGGAAGTAGGGGCCTGTTGCCTGTTTGCAGCTTGTAGGAAGCAGTTCTCAGAGTCTGGAGTGACTAGTTCTGAAGCCAGGGGATTGCAGTTGTTTTTAGGATGAGGGATGCACAAGTGGAGGTAGGTAAGTGTGTCATGGATGCACCATCGGAAAAGCCCTATGCACTGTTGACAACTAAGAATTTATGAGGACAGCACGGGAGCTACACAGAGCCCAAACACCAATGGGATTTCACCCTACTATGGCTTCTAGGCTGTCTCAGCACTCGAAGGCTCTTTCTCCGACGTGAGCTAGGACACTAACAGAACCTGCCTCACAGACTTGCTGGTAAATGAGACAAAGCTGATAGGCCGAGTGGTAAGAACCAGTCCTCCCAACCAATGAGTTCTCTTCCCCCTTATATAAAAGTCTCGTGTTTCAGGTATTTATAGTTTGTGCTTTGACACAACAGAACCATTTATTTGCTGTTTTCATTTCACAACAAGTGCCAAACAATTTGGTGGAGATTTTTGTGTCTACAGCTGAATTGGATCTGCACCAGTGACAACCCGTTGACAGCTGGGTGCGCAGCTGTTCAATATGGTGATCGTGAGAAGTGGATTTTTCTCCCCTACTTCCACAATGGGGAAGTATTGGTGTTTGAAAAACTTCCATGGGCACTCTTTGGCTTTAACTTTCTTTTCCAAAAAATTTATGAAGCCATCATAAAAGGAACCTCTCATCATTAAAGAAAAAAATTTTTTCCCTACAAGGACGATAATGAAGATGGAATTGGTTTGGATGAAGGTTTGGGACCAAGAAGACGTTCTGACAGGAAGCAGGAGCTGTTAAAAAGTAAACTTACATATGTATATATACATAATTATATATGTATTATATATACATTCACACACATGCATATATGCATATACATCATAGACATACACATACACAAACATATACATCATATACAAATACTTTCCATGGCAACATAGCAGCTGGGCAGACCTATGTCTGATGTTGAGAGGTTCATCTGGCACCCCCAGTTTATTTTACGGGTCTTAGATCTGTAGCCCTGGCTTCATGGTGTTGCTGGAGATTTCTGACACAAGTGATTTGTCTAAAAAAAAGAAATCAAGACAATGAACCCTGGTGAGACAGGATGATAAGACAACCAGACCCCGGACAGAGAAGGGAATGGGGCCACTAAGGAAACAATGAGACGGGAGACACAGGACACAGATCTTGAACTGCGGAGAGAGGCTAAGAATAGCAGTTTCAAATAGTAACTCGTAATTTCCCTAAAAGGCTTATTTCATTGGAGGAAATCTAGAGAGTTTATTTAATTTGATGAAGATAAGACATTATAGTTGCTCAGAGGCCACTTGTACCGGCAAGGGGTCAGGTGAGGAGAGATGAGAGAGTTGAAGGGGAGAGAGGAAGAGCATGTAACTCAAAGGAAGAAGCCTGCCCAATGAAGGGAGGATAGCAGGGAACCTCGAGGAGGGACTAGCAAAGAAGAGGATAACGACCTTGATGGACCTTGGCTCACGCTGTCCACCAGCCTCTTACTTTATGGGGACTATCCACTCGATTTTAGGGACACCCATCTGAAGAAGGTGCTACCTTCTGCACATCCCAGGTGACATAACAAGACACACGCACGTCGTGGTGCTTGTCTACTGTCCTCACGAGTGACGTCAGAGTCCACACTGAGACTCTGAACCCAGAATCCATGCTCTCTAGTGCCAGCTTTTCCACCGAAATGTGAAATCAGTCCTTAGGGAGAGCGCGGAAAAGTGACAGAGAAGTCAGTTGGAGAAGTCAGGTCGAGGCTGTAGCGGTTAATTATCGGGCATCAGGTTTCCTGGATTGGAAGCAAAATGGTGTGTCTGCTGGAGGCTGAGAGAGCAGTATTGGCTCATTTTCCAGAGAAGCCAGTTACCCCAAATAGACAAGAGTGGCAGAGAGCTTTTTCTGGTCACCGGCTCCTGAAGTAGCGCTAGGCTTCCGGGCACCCCATCCTGCAGACTGAAGGCAATACTCTCAGGGCTGGCTTCCCCAGCCTGATCACCCAGGAAGCACGCTCCTGGGACTCAGCTGTGTGTCCCTAAGGGAACTTGTGAGGGCTAATCCCCAGGTAAGCATTTCCTTTGCCAAGCTTGGCTCTCTCTCTATTTACTAGAAGATGAAACCCTGTTAAAGCAGAAAAATGGTTCCTACCCTGGATCATTTTTCTATAAGTGCCATTTTCCATGACTTTTACCATTGGAAAAGAGAGGTAAAATTCTTATATGCTGGGCAAATGATTTTGCCACTTTTTGGTGACATCGATTATAGTTTAGACAACTCCATAACAAATCTATCTTACCTATAAGAGAAAATGTAGCATGAAAATCAGAAGAGATGCTGCGGCTCAGGAAGGGGCACCCCTCTTAGCTTTCAGGTAAGAGTTTGCATAACGATGTCGTTTTTCTCAGATACCTTAGGCTAAGCAGAGTCTCTTCCTATGAAGATCAGTGTCCTTTGGTAAAGCAATGGCTCCTTTTCTTCTAACCGGCTACATTTGGCTATGAAAAAGGACAACAAATTAGGAATTAGAACTCTGCAATTGGTATCTAAAAAAACCCCATATTGTTTTGCTTTTATGAACATTTATCCAATTCTAATTTTCAACTCCTTCCTTCCTTCCTTCTTTCCTTCCCTCTTTCCTTCTTCCTTCATTTTGTTTTTTTTTTTTTGTGTGTGTGTGTGTTTTGGGTTTTTTTTAAAAGATTTATTTATTTATTAAATGCAAGTACACTGTAGTTGTCTTCAGACACACCAGAAGAGGGCATCATATCTCATTATGGATGGTTGTGAGCCACCATGTGGTTGCTGGGATTTGAACTCAGGACCTCCCGGAAGAGCAATCAATGCTCTTAACCGCTGAGCCATCTCTCCAGCCCGGGTTGTGATTTTTTGAGGTAAGTTTTCTCTGCATAGCTTTGGCTGTCCGGGAACTTGCTCTGTATACCAGGCTAGCCTTGAACTCAGAGATTCTCCTACCTCTGCCTCCCGAGTGCTGAGATTAAAGATGTCTGCCATCACCTTCCAGCTATCTTTCAACTCTTACTATTATATTTCAGTGAGATGATAGGACACCATCTTCATCAATGTCTTCGGATAGCAGTCTGGTATGCTATTCTCTTCCTGTTACTGGACTCTGAATTTTCAGTGTCATCTGCAGAACATGATGGGGGACACCAGAACAGAGGGGCATACCCTTGTCTTTCTCTGACTCCTGTCACAAATCACGACCTCCATGAGTCTTAGTTTCCTATCTTGAATGTCTGGATTTATTGTGATTATTTGGATACAGTGTTTTTGACAATTATTGCCTAATGTATTGTGAGTTTATGGTCAGAGTTGCTATTTCCTCCTGATGAACTATATTTACTACTGGAAGGCGCTCCCTTTATCTCCCTGTAAGTTCCATTTTCCTGAAAGTTTAGTTTGTCTGCTGTTTACAGAGGCACTTAAACTTTCATTGCAGCTGTTAATGTTGTTCAGCTTACATATCTTCCTCCCATCCTTTTAACCTCAGATGAGTAAGGGAAGGTCTATTTTTATTTTGCTGATCTGAAGTTCACTGATCGAGCCTTCTGAATGTGTGCTTCTGTCTTTCACCAGCTTGAATTCCTCAGCTGTCATCTCAGGAGTTTATCTTTTTCTCTTCTCATCTGCTTTTTTTTTCTTTCTCTCTCTCTCTCTCCCCTCCCCCTGTGTATTTCTTTCTTTTTTGTATCCTTGGAAATCAGCAGTGTTTAAAAATCACAGAACAAAAAAAAAAAAGTAAAAATCACAGATCATGGACGTCCACCTGGTTGTTGCCAAATCGTGGGCCACAGACCAGGTTGTGACCCTCCAAGGCTGCACAGGACCAGGACATTAACATGGCTTCTGAGGCATGGGCCACAGACCACAGACATCAATATATCCCCGGGTGGCAGTCCATCCCATGGACAGCAACATGGATTCAGGCCACAGCACCAACCATGGACATTTACCTGGGCCCATTGGGAGCATGGACCTCAGGCCTTAACATGGTCAGCAGGACAGCATGGGCCGTGGGCACTAACATGGTCCCCAGTGTCAGCACAGCCCATAGATGTCAACTTGCCTCCAGGCCAATGGTCTTACTTTTTTTTTTTACTTTTCAGATTCCTTAGGTTTTATTATTCACAATGGGAAGACAATTTCAAATAAAAACTTCTTACATATTTGAATATAAGGATGTGCTTTCAAGGGAAGTGCTTTTTTCCTTTGATCATTTTACTTTAAATAAAACATTATGTGCTTAAAATTCTGCCTGACTATTGTATGTGTGCATTTGTGTGCACATGTTTGCATGTATATGTAGAAGCCAAAGGGCAACCTCAGATCACTCCTAGGAGCTGTCCAATTTGGTTATTTTTATGTTTTATTTCTTAAGACAGTCTCTCATTGTGACCTAGAGCTCCCTGATTAGGCTAGGCTATCTCATGGCCACCAAGCCCCAGGGGTCTTCCTGTCTCTACCTCCCCAGCACTGGGACTACAATGTGTGCTATCATGCCTGTTTCTGTGTGGATGCTAAGACCCTAACTCAAGACCTCATGCCAACTGAACATCTCTCCAGTTCTTCTTCTCCTTCTCCTCCTCCTCCTTCTTCTTCTTCTTCTTCTTTCTTCTTCTTCTTCTTCTTCTTCTTCTTCTTCTTCTTCTTCTTCTTCTTCTTCTTCTTCTTCTTCTTCTTCTCCTCTTCTTTTTGAATATAGGCACATTTTTATTTTAGACTCTTCAAACTGTATACTTTTAGCTGTCCATTATCAAGATTGCCTCAGATTGATACTGTCAACCTGTGTATTATTACACGCTACACAAGAGCACATCATAAATGCTATAAAGTATTTATTTTTACTAAAGTATAATTTATATGAAATAAAGACACAACATTTGAAGTGTATAGTTCTGTGAGCTTTGACACATACTTACAAGCATGCTATCATTACAACAGTGAAAATGCAGTTTCCATGTGTCCCCTTGTAGAGAATCTGCTGTCCCCATCCTTTATCCCAAATGGTTTGTTGTTACTCTAGAATAGTTTTATTATCATTATTATTAATTTTATTATTATTAATTTTATTTTATAATGTTCTGTAACAGTTCATTCAAATTATAGTGTTTTGCATATGGTTTATTGATGCAGATTATGACATAGGATGTAAGTTTAAAAAGGCAGCTCATGTGCTTGCTCTCTATATGAACTATGCATTTATGGAAGTTTGCAGTTTGGTAAGATGTAACAATCCATGTGTATAATCTTTAGTCTCATATTTTATTTTATTTTATTTTGTTATTTTTGGAATCAGGATTTCTTAATATAGCCTTTGCTATCCTAGAATTCACTCTGAAGGCCAGACTGACCTTGAACTCAGAAATCTGCAGCCTCAGCCTCCCAAGTACTGGGATTAGAGGAGTTCACCACCATACTTGGCTTAGTCTCTTATTTTTAATTCAACACTTAAAATGTATTTTAAAACATATTAAATGTATTTTCTTACATTTGATATCTGGCAATTTAATATATGAACTTGAATTTACTTTGGGTCTTGTTCTACTAGCTTTTGTCTTGGGGAACCTGGTGAATTTTATTTGTATATGTGATCTATACCTATACATCATATATACATACACATACATATACATATATCTCACATGTATGTGTGTGTGTGTGTGTGTGTGTGTGTGTATACATTCAGGGACTACTTCATCATTTACATCCTACCATTAAGGAAAGAGGAAACACCACCTAGTATGTATATATATGTATATGTATATATATATATATATGTTTTTTTTCTGGACACACAGTTCTTGAGGGCTGTGTCTGGATTAAGAGTATTCTTCTAGAGAATATTTGTGCTTATGTCTACCAGTGGCCAGGTCAGTGCCTATCTATCAGGTTACTCCAGTCCAATTCCAGGTGTGAAATGCCTTTGGACCACACAGATCACCAAGTTTCAAAACAGACACTAGACTTCAGGTTTGGGCTTTCTTCCCACTTCACCCTGCTCTCATCATTCCGGTCTCTGAAAATGAAAGTTCAGGCTCACCAGCCTTGTCAAACGCTTGAAAGTGGCACCTGGTGCATGCTGAAAGCTACCTTCTGTTTGCCTCTCCTGATACCTTGCTCTCACTTAGCCTCCGGCCCTTGCCAATTCATTGGTGACTTTGAACAATGTATCTATTTTGTTAGAGTTTGTCCTATTCTCTGGCTCTGCTCAGGATAACTTGACCTATCAGATTGCTAGTGATGAAAGGTTACTGACTTCAGTTTTCAATATTTCGGGAAGTCATTTATTTAACTCAAAAGGAATATTTCTTTCACAAATAGTCTAGATTGCTCTCTGGATACAGGAGGCAGAAACAGTGTAGATGCTGTTCTCTAGACTGTTGGAAGCTAAAGCTGCCCTCAGGCTGGTGTCTCCTCCCTGGCAGCATGTAAATGGTGAGATGCTCCCTGAGTCTTCGGAACCTTCTGTGCAGGTGCTCTGCCACGTGCGTGCTCTTTCTGAATAAAGGACACACCAAAGCCTTCTTCCCCAGAGAGCTGTTTATTTGGATTCTCTAAGAAGCTTGTAGAGAAAAGGTTACAATAGCTGACTGTGAAGGGAGAGGCTTGATGTGAACGTGACCAGTCTATTGTCCTTTTTCAGATGCCTGAGTGGGACTCAGATTTACCTCTGAGCGGTGACCCCAAATGGATGGATTTTTACAAAAAGAACATTTCTGTTGTCACTCTACAGCTCCACAGCCTATACCTGTTGTCTGCTATTTGAGATAAATGGTAATTAATCTTGTAAGGGGAGAGACAGAAGGTTAGTTTTTAGTGTCGGGGCATAAGAATACAGGACAATTTTTTTATTTGTTTTAATGATAGAAGATGAAACATGAATACCTGCATTGTATATAAAGTTTGCTTGGACTCTTTGGTTGCTTTTCTTCAGAGGTTTTAGAGACAGTGTCTATTTTCTTTGCTGGTTCCCTAAAGGAGACTCTGAAGTATGTCGACAACTACCCTAGGAACCAACAAAACCATGCTGAGTTGTCCTGGGCTCAGGAGAGTTGGAGCTGCATCTCCTGCTTGCTTTTTGTGAACTCACTATGTACTAGAAACCAGAGTGCTGGAGAAACGCCAATTCCCCACCTCCACGGCAGAAGGGCAGTGTTCATTTCCTGTGCAGTGACTGTGCATGGTAAACTTGAATTATCCATGGGAGGAAGGTCAGGTATGATCATTAGAAGTGACTACCTGTGCCCTAGGTATCTTGACCAATTTTTAAGGTAAAGAGAAAAGTGTTTACTGATGCAAGCTTCACCATGCTCTTGTAGCACGCTTTGGTTCTCAAACGGGTTTAATTGGAACTTTCCTGGCCATTCTATTTGAACTAACTGGATTGGGATATGGGTTAAATAAAAGCAAACAAGTAAAATTATTAGAAACCACACATTTCCATACAATTTCTCTTTCAAAGTGCTTTCAAAACAGAGGCACAGACCTGTAGTCAACCACACTTGGGAGGCAGAGGCAGGAGAATCATGAATTTCAGGTCAGCCTAGCTGTATAGAGCATCACAAAACTCTGTCTCAGATAAATCAAGGCCCATAGAGCGCTTTTCTGTCATGAGCAATGTCCTCAACTTGATCCCTTATATGCAGATCAATTATCAATCAATCAATCAATCAAGAAACAAAAACCCACCAAAATTCATTCATTGGCTTTCCCATGCCAATCTGCAAAGGTGAGCAGAACATATATTGATATTCCCATTTGCCAAAAGTGGAAACTGAGGCTCAGCTGGATGCGCTGATTTTGTTTAAGCTTGTGAATGCGGACAGTATCAGGATCAGCTTTAGAGCCCGAGATGTTCTGTCTGTCCGCCCTTCCTTCCACCTCTCCCACCTCTGCCTCTTCCTCCTCCTTTCTACCCCTTCTTTACTTATATTTTTTATTGTCCTTTCCACTAATCAGTGGCAACCAAGTGGTCTCTTGCTGTTCTATTCTGACCATTTTGTACATAGGTACAATCATTGCCATACATAACTTCACGCTAGGGTTGGTGCCCTACCAACCATGTGTACATACCTGTCAGGAGTTTCACAGAACAGACATGTAGGGGAAGCATGGGGGAATGTTTTGCATAGATAGGTAGGTTCTTTTATGTCATCTAATTTCCCATCTGTTCTCCTCATTGATTGTATAAAGCTATAAACATCTTCACAAACAATGAATTGTTTAGAGGCCTTTCAACTTTTTCCTTTCCACCATCTGAGGACGTATACCCACACCCACCGAGAGGGGACTAGGTACATGAAGTTTGTAGAATGGCCAAGGAAACTTCCACGTAACGGAAACCCTCACATATCTTTTACTGAAATGTTAAGAGATGCTGCTCTGCTCATCTAGCACAAAGAGAATGCTTTTCCCACTTCTGCAGTTAATCAGGGCAATGCAACCAAGTGTGCTCCAAAATCCCTGTAACACCGAGTGTGAAATGAGTGTCTAAACCACAGAATCACTATCTGAGAAACTCTTCTCTTTCTTCAGCTTTTATCCATCACGGGGGGGGGGGGGGAGGTGTGTGGAAAGGGGGAGTTTCCCCTTCTAACATCCCCACAACTTTACACAGTCTTTGCCACGATTTCTCATCCACCCATGGTTTCTCCAACCCCTGCAGGGCATTAGGCTTGGCAGCTACATCCACTGAGCAGAAGGACTGGATCCATTCTGCTTTCAAGCCTTAGAACACTGTTGTGCTTTCTTGGGCACAGTCTTTAAACCACTGCTTCCTCTTGGCTCAGCTGTGGACAAGGGCATTTCATAGCATCTCCTCCGTAAGCCTGTGATGAGAAGGTCCTGAAGGTGAGAGGACACACTTGTGCCTGACTCTAGAAAGGTACAAGCAGTTCTGGCCCACCAGCTGCCTGCTCAAATGATTTAGCTGCTGAGCAAGCCTCCCCCTGAGCTAGGGATCTGAGCTGGCCAACAACCACATCTAAAAATAAGCAGGTGACCACATTCCACCTGCCCCACCGTGGCCCGGAAAGCTCTTGAGGCATTTTAGCATGCAGGGCTGGGAGGGTGGGATCTCATGTAGGAAGCTTCTCTTCCTCCTGTCTCCTTCTTAATATAAATCCTGCCATTCAGGAAAATCATTGTTGGGATGATGGGAACGATGTAGTAGGGTCCTGCCCAGAAGCTTTATAGAGGAAAGCAATGAAGCCAGTCTTTCCTTTTTGACTCTCTTAATAGACATTTTACATGAAAACTTCCAGGCCTAATTGTGGTGAAAATGTGCCAGGTAGACCCCTTTCATGCCAACTGTAATTAATAATGTTATAGCCTTCAAGGCCATAATGTTCATTAGTTATTAATTAGTAATTCATTTTGTTGAATAAATAATACTTGTGATTGATGATCGAACTTGTAATTGGACACTAGAAGTGGCCCCCTTGGGGCCGGCATACCAGCAAGGATTAAGCCACAGTATAGTAATGATAAACACAGCAGACTGTGTAGGAAAATCCAAGTTAAATAATTGTGACAAAACCAAAGTGCTCCTTCCCGACATGAGAAGGGTCTGTTGTCAGGGTCCACATGTGTCCTGGGTCCAAGTGTCTTAATCGTTTCTGTCCGTATATCATCGGGCTCCCATTTCCTCTTAAAACATCCCTTCTGCCTCCCCAAATCAAAATGTCCTTTGCTAGACAATCCTATTGACGTTGAATTACTCTTATAATTGGTGCTTTCAAAATGTTGTCACGACACAAGCGCTCCCACTTGGGGGGAAAGGCAGGGAGAGGAGAAGTGTTTCTCCAAAAAGGTAATGATTGAAATTTTTATTTGAAATGATTCCTTAGATTGAATTCACTTTAGATTAACAGATTTTCCTGCTCAATTGATTTTCTGGCATCCATGTAGTGATCCAGCAGAGATGAAATGGGGGTTCATTTAGTCCACTGCTCGGAGGGAAACCGCAAGCCTGGCAAATGGATGCAAGAGCACTTCCTTCTCTCCTGCTTGGTGGGAGCAGGACAACTGGATCCGGCCAGCTGCTGACCAGATGCTGCCTTCAATTAATATTCCAATCCTCAAAGACATTCCCTGCTCGCTCTCGAAAGCAGAGCAGCTGAGTAATAAAGAGACTCACTAAAGTCCTATGTTATTTTTTTTCCCAGAGAGCATTTATCATGGCTAAATTGCTTGAAATAAATTAGCACGAAAAAAATAAACATAGTTTGTACAGTATCTGTAAAACAAATTCCCAATCTTGGGAAAGTGGAGAGACAAAGCCAAGCTTGCATTTAACAAACACACACAATATGCTTCATTAAGACAGAGCTTTTTCTTTCTTTCTCCCCACCCCTTTCCCCCAATTTAAAAAGGGTTAATAAACTCGAAGATATCATTGCTAGTTAAAGAGGTCCTGCATCATTTTAAGGGAAGTAAGAGGCTGCAAAGGAGACAGTTAAAAAGAAACGGGGAGACTGTGTTGTAATGCTAACAGGCAATTAACAAACTCATGGGTGTTAATTATCTTCATACTGTATCATGTTCAATTAGCTTAGTCTCTGCAACAAAGGCGACGACGAACAATTGCTTTGATAGGCGTACAGTACTTCATTTGTAGTTAATCGGTTTAAGCCCTGCAGTTGCTAGGTTACCTGTCTCCAGAGGTAAAAGGCTATACAGATGCACTATGTTTAAATGACTACAGAGAACTGTTTAAACTCAAACCATGTATAACTCTTTATTGATTTTTCACAGAAGATCTCAGGTCTGATGATAAGGTTTTGATATATTTTCCTGCTACAGCTGGTTCCTTGGAGTATTGCAGAAAAAAAAATCTGTCAATATGCTTCTATTATGATCTCTTGATCTGTGCCTATAAAAACCTTTAGCTGCAGCCCTTATTATAAATAATGGAAGAAGCAATATCTGATTTTTTTTCCACACCATACTACATGGAGATTTTTTTTTCTTCATTGCCTTTGGATCCAAATCACAGGACTTCTATATCCACGCTCCAAAATAATAAAGAAGATTTTTCTAGCTCTAATTAATTTGATTGACTCTCAGCAGGACGGGATCAGCTGTAGCATCATGAACTTTAACAATAACTACCAACTGATGGGCAGTTCACATCAATAAGACCATCACTAGACTCCCTCTCACCTGTCACCGAGCAGGGAGTGAGCAATAACCAGCCCCCTGCAGATGCTCCCCGCTTAGCGCTTTCTGCCCTATTAGCAATTTATAATGGTGATCAAGAAAACAGTCAGAGGCGAATCAAGACAACTGTCTGGCTGCCTGTTTAATTGGCCTTGTTTGCTTTTTGATAAATGGCTTGTGACTACTCTAGGCCCCTGTATTTTGACTTTTAATAGGCCACAGTGATTAGACTACCAACAGATACTAGGTCAAAATCGAGGAAAGGTGCAAAAAATGTTAATTAATATCAATAATAGGCAATTATTAGTTAGACAGAAGGACCTACTAGCTGGGTGCTCTAATGGCTCAGAGCTGACTGGAAGAGAAGTGCTGGCAAATTAGCATAACTGTATGCGGGCTGCATGGTGGATCCGAGCAAACATCTGTTATGTTAGTAATTCAAATAGAATTCTTGCCTTTCCGGTGATGTTCGCAGAGTCAGCAATCCCTGTTGGCCATTTCAAGGCACTAACAATACCCTAGTGACTGGTGTCCCTCCAAATGGGCTGTGTTTCAGAGTATGAATTAAATTGCACCTTTGCTTTGGGCCTGTGCCATTGAGGCACTTAAGTGGGTCACTGTCCTCTGCTCGGCAGAGGGTGGAGGAGGAGGGTTTTGTTTGCTTGGACATCAAGCTGACCTTAGAAGGACACACGGAGTGGTCCAGCAGACTCAGGGAGGGGTGTGAGCTTCTGACATTCTCTCTTTCACAATTAACACTAAAAACATGGTTGTGTCCCACACGCCACATGAAATGCTCGAATAATTCCCACAGCCTGACCCTTTATTATTCATTCCTTGAAAAGTGTGTCTGTGTGTGCATGCATTATGGTCTGCACATGCATGTGTGGTTGTGCATATGTTTGTGCCTGTGTTCATGTGTTTGTGCACGTGTGTGTGCATGTATTTATGCATTTGTGCACTTGTATGTCGGTGTGCATGTGTGCGTTGTGTTCACATGAGCACCAACAGAAGGCTGCCATCAGTTTTGAAGTGTAAAAGGAGTTAAGTTCTGTCAAAGTTTTTAGATGATGAAGTGACAGGAACCCTGAACGCTGTTCCCTACCCCTGTCGTCACCATTAAGGTCACCTTGGGGAAAATTCAAATTACAGTAAGGGAATGTTGAAGAGACTTAGAGATTCTAGAGTCTAGCGAACCACAATCCAGACAGGTCAAGAGTCACCCTCAGGGCTCAGTTGGTTTGGAACTGACTGGAGGGAGAGCCAGGTTTGCTGACATCCTGCCTGGTGTCCTTCTCTTCACCTTGTCCCCCCTTAAGAAGCTGTGGATTTCTGCCTGTAATTTAATGTCTGCTAAATTTTCCCCCTAAAAACATGTTTGAAAGGTAAATGTGGAATATCTGCAAAAAGTAATTTTCATTGTATAAAAGAATGACATTTGAAATAGCATGTTTTAAACATAGCTTATTTTTAGAATTAAAAAAAATAAAACCTGGTTATAAGATTCTAAAACCCACAGCCATCTCTCAAAAATGTCACACGTTTTCATGGGAGGTGAAGCTTTTCACATTTTTTTTCCAGGGAGGGGTAGGTCACAACTGTTTTTCTTTATTTTAATTTGAGCTTTTCCTACACATTTGCCCTGAACCAAACAGGGGAAGGAGCTGTGTACTCTGCCCTTTTCCTTCCCCACCAGAGGACTGACATTTAAGACTCATTTGACTAAACATTCTAGAGATCTTAAAAAGAGGTTCCTCTCCCTGCCCCCGGAATGGAGTCTGTTTCTTGAAAGACTGAAACTGAATTTTGAATTATAATTCATTCCAGGGTTCCCGTTTCTTTTTTTCTCACCCTTTATTTCGATCCTTATCCTTCTCAATCCTAAAATTCCCTCCAAGGCTGCATTTTGTTACTGCAATTGCCCTGAGCCATTGGGACAGGTGTTCTTTCCCATCTTCCTTTCTTCACAAATGCTCTGAAACAAACAAACAAACAAACAAGTAAATAAATAAAATTAGACAAAATCTCCCCTTTTCCCCATGAGGAACCATTATGTATCTGTTAAACTAATGTTCTCAAATAATTCACTTCTGAGAACTTTTTTTTTTAAGTATAAATGATGGAAAAATGGTACTTTGGGTTTTCATTTTTTTTTTACTCTTTTAACTCAACAAATATTTGTTAAGCACTGGGCCAGAATGTAAAAGAATCACAAATGAGAAGGTTGGAGAAGTACATTTATCAATTTCTGACTTCTTACCATGTGGATTGTTTTATATGTGCCTGCTTCCCAGTCATTATAGCTACTCAGTGACAGAGCTGGACAAATGCTGGCTTTACACAGAAGAAACCAAGACTTAGCAAGTTCATGGAAATAAGAGGGAGCGTTCCCTTTCTCACTGCCCTTTCTTCTTTGTGAGCATAGTAAGTTTCCCCAATTCCTCAGAGAAAGCATAGAGCTAGCAAAATGACCAGTAAACTAATTTGAGTCCTGATACCATTTTGGTCTGCCCTGAGGTGTATGTCCTCTAACAATGTTACTATGAATTATAAGCTTGGCTACTTTCTAAAGTGAGGGGGGAAATATATATATTAATAGTTAAGGTTTTGGTTATTTTTATCCCTCTAGAGTTAACTGTATTGTAGTCTACATGTTCTGTAAGCTGAACTACATTGAACCTAGGGTATAAATGATTGAACTGCATTGAACCTAAGGTATGAATGAATGAACTGCATTGAACCTAGGGTATGAATGGCTGCATCCCATGTCATTGTTAGATTTGCCACAAAGGCAGAAAATACACCTAAACCATGACATGATCCTTTCTGGTTTTAAGTGATAACTGTCTTTACGTAATAAAAGCTTGACTTAGCTGGATATTCTTTAAGTTTTTCATAGGTATGTGTGACCCTAAACTGACAGAAGAGAATTCGAATGGAGTAAATTGGTTGTGGCATTTCTAAAACTTTCCATTTGAAGCCCAACTCTTAGGATTCAATTCAGGGTTGTCTACAGCCATGTTTTTCTACAGGATAATTTCTTCCAGGCCCTCAAGAGCATTGGTGATACATACAGCAGGCCTCCCTTCCTCTCTCTTCTCTCTCTTCCTCTCGTCTTCCTCTTTCCCTCCACTCCTCTCTTCTGTATTATATTTTATCATTTGAGAATTCCATGCATGTATATAAGGTGTTCTTATCAAATCCATTCTCTATTTCCTCCCCTCTAGGTCCCAACACTACTTTTCACTCTCAACTTATTGTTTTTATGAAACACACTGAATCCATTCAGTACTCCCAGTATACACACGGGTGTAGAAGCCACCTTCTGGAACATGGGTGGCTTTTCTGTGAGTGTCTAAAGAAAACAGATATTCCTTATTCCAAAAGCCATTGATTGCCAGTAGCTGTTCAGCTAGAGGTATCATGATTTCCTCCCAGTCCATGCCGGGGTTTTGTTTGTTTTTTGTTTTGTTGTTGTTGTTTGGTCTTCTTGTGGTTTTGCTTTATAGCCCCTTCTGGTCAGATACTAGTTATGCAACCCAGGTTGCCTCAACATTCCGAGTACTGCTATTACAGGCATGTATCACAGGCCCGCCTGTCTCCACCGTTGTCCCTGTGATTCTCTTCTTTGTTGGAGGCATCACTCTGCAAGTTTTCATGCTTGTAGTTGAAACATTCCCACATGAGCAGACAATGCCAGTGCTAGCAAGATTGCAGCCTGGCTGGTGCTGACAGCTAAACACATCTGGATTTCAGTGATGTTAATGTCAGTTGATGCATCTTAGAGCCACAGGATGTATTAGCACACCCATCAATTATCTGTCATCATTCAAATATCCACAGTGTTAAACAGTTTAGAGATAAGTGAATCCAGTAATTAATGCCAGCCTATTAAGATGACATGTGGTCACGATGTTTTCCTCATAGCAGTGCCCACAGACAAGCAGTTGTTGGTATGTTGACTAAGCTGGTGAAGCTGATGAGATGGTATGCATGTTCTCTCTTCTGCAGCTCAACGGATACAAGACAAGTACATGGGGCTTTTGTTTGCTTGTTGCTAAAAGTGGCCCATGCAGTTCTTAAGAGCAAATTCTACATGTGACCAATTGTACCTGTAGTCATATTAAGCACACCACAGGGGCCTATGAATGTCTGATGCCCTGGAATAAGAACCACATGGAAAAGTGTGCCTAAAAAGTCTGTCTTTCAAGGGAGAAGGTTCCACTTCTGATTAGCACTTTTAGGTTTGATGCGGGCCTTACTCTGTTTTTGGTGATGGGCTGAAATGAGAAGGGGCTACTCCAGAAAAGATTCCATTTGTTATTCTGCCAAGACCTAACCTTAAGTTACCTTATTCTGTTGCCCCCTACCCCCTTTTGGCAAATGTTAGTGACTGGATAGAAATGACATTTATTGGGCCTATTTTTATCCATGCCAAAAGTTGCCAGGATGACTCCTAAGTGGGTAACAATCCCCCTCATGGGAAATTAATTATTAGTTAAGAGCCAAGGTTTTGAACTCCTGCAGGCATGGGTTTGGCCAGTTTAGCTATTTATTAGCTGTGTGATCCTGGGCTCCAATTTTTTTTTTTTAACCAGAAAATGTGGACCATGATACCTATTCCTTTAACTATTTATTGGTATTTGAGGAACAAATATATATGACCCAGTTTGTCTAATGCTTGGTTGGTTGCAATAGATCCATAGATGGTAGTCATTGTGATGATCATGTGTCACTACGAGGCTCTGCACCTGTGCAGTCAGAGGTCCCTGGTTTTCCAGAATCCTTCCCTAAAGATGGATAATGCTGTCAGAAAACACTACTTAACCAACCAGGAAGGAATCCACTGCCTTCCCCATTCCCTCCTCCTTGAAACTGCTTTCTTGCCCCTTGTATACATTGTATACATTTCTCATATTTCAGTTAATTTTGACTGATTGTAGATTTATTGTCATAGGCATGACCCTCTAAACCCAGTACAAATCAGATGGACATCCAACAGAAAGCTGGTCAGCGGAGATCGTAGTTAGACCTACTGTCAGCTAGCAAAGAGACTTCCTTCACAACGGTCATTTCAGTCACCATTTAGTGAATGACCTTCACAGTTTAGTAGCATTCCACAGTTTACTTGTAATCCTTATGATTCTATAAATAGCTACTTCCTCTCTGTTTCAGAATGGGAGTGGCCAGGTCAACTATGTTTTCACTATGTACAGACTCGTGTATTTTGGGCAGACTTCATTATTCCTTTTAAGTTTCCAGTTTCCTCAATTAGTAATCAGGGAAGAGAATGGCTCTTGCCTCTCCAGCTCGTGGTGACTAAAGTAGAGGGTGCCTAGAGGGCTCCAGACCTGACACACATGTGCCAGGAACTCCAGCAGCAGAACTGACAGGTGTGGTCAAAAGTCACTTCATGTTTGCTGTCTCTTTGAGCCTAGAAACCATATCTAGGAAGGTCCTCCTGGTGTATTCCGGGAAGAGGGAAAAACTGAAGAGAGCTTTCTGATTTTTCTGCCCACCCTTGGGGTCTCTTCTTTCTCTTCCATCCAAGACCAACTCCTATCTGCTCCCCACTGTTCCACTGCCTGCAGGGGAGAACCATTGCCACCAGAGAGAATTTCTCTCTTAAAAGATACAGGGATGCCTTTTATAAAATTTTTGTGATAAAATACATAAAAGATAAAATTTGTTATTATCGACATTTTTGTAAATTCATAGTGTTGTACAACCAACTACGACGTAGAGTCTGTGTGGTCTAGTTTTGGAACATGTTTTTCCTTGTTATGATAATCCTTCCACCCATAGCAATCACCTCTGTTCTTTGCCCTCTACTATTCCTGGCAGCCACTAATCTGCTTTCTGTCTCTAGATTGTGTATTCTGGATATTCTACATAAACGGATCAAATACTATGTACCATTTTATGTCTGACTTTTCTCGTTCAACAAAGTGAGTGTAACCTGCATTTTTTCTTTTCTCACTGCCGTACAAGGCACACAGAAAGAACACATTCCTGCGTGTTTACTGTTAGCAAATCTTATTGTTCATCAACTCCCACCTACTACTGTGGCTGATCAGATTCATGGTGATAAACCTAGTTAGTGCTATG